>LKNJ01001334.1:39545-137109 GCA_002120245.1 Maccullochella peelii | reverse complement strand
AGGTAGCTTTGTTGAATATTCGATCGCTTACCAACAAGTCATTTTTAATTAATGATCTTATCACTACCTATAATCTTGATTTTATGCTTTTAACTGAAACCTGACTAATTTAATTTTATGAATGTTTCTCGACCTGACAGGAAAGGTGGTGGTGTTGCTTCTATATTTAAAGACTAATTTCAATGCAAGTAGTTATCATGTGGTGATTTTTCCTTTGAATATCTTTGCATTGTGTTGAAAGGCACACCAAAAATCCTGCTGTTAACAATTTACAGACCTCCAAGGTTCTCTACAAATTTTATTGATAACTTTACTGAATTGCTTTCTGTTATCTCGACAGATTTTGACTATCTTGTCATAACTGGGGATTTTAACATTCACATTGATAATGCCAAAGAAACCTGCCAAGGCCTTCTGTGGTCTATTTGAAACTTTTGATCTGCTGCAACATTTAAAAGGGCCCACACACAACCAAGGACACACACTGGATTTAGTCATTAGTAAGGGTGTTGATATTTCTAGCACTGTTGTTAGGGCATACTAGTTGTTTTTTTAATGGAAGCTATGTCCATGAAAATAAGATTAACTCACATCAGACTCTGTTGATTTACTTTTAGATCATTTGACTGTAAAACCCTGAAAGTTATTGATGCAATTGCACCTGAAAAGGTTAAAACCATCTCTGGCAAGCAGAAAGCACAGTGGAGAAACAGTGTCATGAGCCAGAAGAGAGAATGCAGGAAAGCAGAGCGCAAAAAATTAATCTTCAGATTTACAACATCTTTAAAAAGAGGCTTCATATTTACAATTCAGAAATAAAGAAGGCTAGACAATCCTTTTTCTCCAACATCATCAACAAGATTATCAACAACTCCCGTGCCTTGTTCACCACTGTTGATAAGCTAACTAATCCCCAAAAGAACCAGCCCCCGATTTCATATCACTTAATAAGTGTAATGAGTTTGTATCTTTTTTCAATATAAAAACTGAAAATATCAGAGTGGCCATGAATTCCTCCATGTCATACAATGGAACCAGACCATTGCTGAAACTGCACAGAAACAATTTGGCCAGATTGTCAACATTCAACACCATCGATATTAAAACTCTGGAGGATGTAGTGAATCATTTTAATTCACCCTGCCAACCACCTTTTACAAAAATATTTTCAGTTGCTTGAAAATGGATGTGCTGAAAATTGTGAATAGCTCACTCCTATCAGGCATCTTTCCAAAATCATTAAAAGCTGCCTTCTAAAGAAAGGCAACCTGGATCCTTCAATTTTGAATAATTACAGGACGATCTCTAATCTTCCTTTTATTGGAAAAATGATTGAGAAAACTGTTTTTATTCAACTCAATAACTTTTTAAATGTAAATGACTTTTTGGGCAATTTTCAATCTGGCGACCTGATAAAGGTGTTAAATGTTATTCGTCTGAATACTGACTCAGGTAAAACATCAGTTTTAGTGCTGCTTGATATGAGTGCAGCCTTTGATACTGTGGACCATGAAATACTTCTAAACAGACTGGAAAAGTGGGTGGGCTTATCTGGCACAGTCCTCAGTTGGTTCAGATCATATCTCGAAGAAGCTATGTTGCTACCATTGGTGATCATACATCTGAGCGGATCACCATGACATGTGGAGTCCCTCAGGGTTCGATTCTTGGGCCACTATTATTCAACCTGTACATGCTCCTTCTAGGTCAAATCATACATGACAATAACATTGCTTATCATCATCTTAGATTTACTTAGCTCTTTCACCGAGTGACTATGGTCCTCTAGATTCACTCTATCAATGCTTAGAGAAAGTAAATAATTGGATGCAATTCAATTTCCTTCAATTAAATAAAGACAAGACAGAAACCATTGTATTTGGCAACAAGNTGGCTTCAGGCAACATCACAGCACTGAAACCGCACTGATAAAGGTGTTAAATGATATTGTCTGAATACTGACTCAGGTAAAACATCAGTTTTAGTGCTGCTTGATCTTAGTGCAGCCTTTGATACTCTGGACCATGAAATACAGACTGGAAAAGTGGGTGGGCTTATCTGGCACAGTCCTCAGTTGGTTCAGATCACATCTCGAAGACAGAGGCTATGTTTTTGCCACTGGTGATCATAAGATGGAACCAACTTCCTGATTATCTCAAACTTTAGCTGCTTTCAAAAAAAATTTAAGAACTCTAATGTTCTCCTGTGCATTTGCTTGACTGGTTTCTCTAATGCACTTTTATTTCCTTTGTTGCATTGGCAACTTACATATTTTTACTGCACTGTAACTGTATTTTATTTGATTTTATGTATTTTATTTCATTTTATCTCATTTTAAAATTTAATTTTTTCTTAATTGATTTTATTCTTATTGTTTTGAATGTCATTCTAATGTTTTTCTTTGCCCATGTAAAGCACTGTGAATTGCCTCTGTGTTTGAAATGTGCTATATAAATAAAGTTGCCTTGCCTTGCCTTCTGAGTTGTTTTTGCAGTCTATAAATCTGTTGTCAAAATTGTTAGCCAGTTTTCCTTTTCTTCCTACTGTTTTGTGTTTGCTTACTTTGTGTTTCAGTTCACACAATACAGGAGTTGTCTTTGACACATCTCTGTGTTTCTGTGCAGAATGAATGGCCATCAGTGGTTGCAAAATACCACTGCCACAGAAATTAACACTGGTCTTGGGTGCCCTGGTTAGCATTTTATTACTTCAGATCAAAATACTTTTGCAGCCATCTGATGTCAGAAACACAGAGATATGTAATTGGAAATACCTTATATCATACACACCTTTTAAAACCAAAATAAAATGGCAGAAAGTTGACTTCTTAGTTTTGCTGGCAATGGTGAAAACATATCTCAATGCTGCTAAGTCAAAGCAGACGCATGCCATGTTTTGAAAGAGGTCTCGGTTTTCTCTGTCTTGGCCGATCTGCAACTGCAGCTCTTTGTGATGCGTTTGTTGTGAAAATTCATATTGCACTCGTAGAGCACTGGTAACCCCAATGATAAACAAATTCTTAGCCTGTATTAACTAAGTAAAAAAAAAGAACCACAATAATCCCATAAAACCCAGAACTGACCTATTGTTGTGTTTGTGGTCATCTTCCTCATCTGTGTCACTGCTGATGGTGATGATGCTGACTGCAGGGCTGGGTGTGTCGGGGATGATGATGGTCTGTCTAGGGACGTGGTGCTGGTGCTGATGGTCGCGGGTGGTGCTGGAAGCCTGCTCTGCTTCGCTGGCCCCCCACCCGCTGCCCCCACAGCCCTGCGGGGGAGCGCAGTTGGAGGCAGAGCCGTTCTGTAGCACAGCACAACGTGGGGGCGTGTTCTCCTTCACCCGTTTGGAGCGCTGCGGGGACAGCACCGTCTGAGAGGACGACACCTCGTATGCTGACATGTTCCTTATAGAAAGACAGAGAAGAGGGTAAGTGCCACATGGACAGCAAAATATACAGATGCTGGAGATCAAAGACCTCCAAATCAAAAGCTATGAGACATCATGATCTTTTTGTGATGATCTTAAGCTGCCAGTATGATGATTCAGAGTAAGTCTAGAGTCATCTGAGTGTTAAAGTACCTGGCAGACATCTGGTGCTGTTTGTTCTTTTTGGAAGAGGAGTTGTTATTGGTTGAGGGCTGCCTCATAACGTGTGCCACTCCCACATTGAGCGTCTGGTTGGATGGGAGCGTGACGTGGCCAGCCAACAAGGCTGGCTGCTGCATGATGGGATTATAATGGCTGCCATGAGGATGGGAATTCCTGCAATATAACACAGCTTAATGTTACCACAACAATAAGAAACCTGCAAGTGAAGTAGCAAAGCATGAAATACTGACAAATACATTGAAAAAGAAAGAAAGACGGGATAAGTGTTTCCCACAGAAGCCAGCGGGTGGCAGCAGCTAACTTTTCTAAAGAGGACGAAAGGAGGAGAGGGAACAAGTGAAGGAAAGAGCAAAGAGGGAGGGCAGAGGAGCTCACACCAGCAGCTGTGGAGCGATAACTCTGCAGAGGAAGTGCGACACTTTCCCAATCATCTCTCTGAGGACAACAGAGCTGCCACTGGACAGGAAGGGAGGGAGAGACAGTGGGGGTGGGGGGGTCTGGTCACAGATGGGAAGCTCCAAATGAATCTGAGCATACATGGCCCCAGCAGCCCTCCACATGCACATTATATACCTGCATCCTCCTTATCTCTCTGCAGATCGCCTTCTCCCATCTATCTATCCATTTATTGAGTCATCGCAGTGACAGGCTATACTTGATATGATGTCTCTACATGTACATATATCCCATCTCCCTGAGGTAAATCGGCTCTTATAAAAGCACCAGTGTTCACACGGGGACTGTGATTCATTTAAGATAAAGGACGAGCTGTCAGGGAGGTTCAGGCTCCTCGGTCAATCAGTCTTATGCCATACCATCTTCCTATAGCACATTTTGACGTATAAAAGCCATTAAACCACTACTGGCCTTTGAAATACATTAATCTGACCTCAAATACAGACTTGCCCCTGATGTTGTGCATTGTTTTTGAAGCTTTAAAATTTGATTTATTTACCCAACTAAATCCTTGTGTGAAGAAAGGTGGTCGAAAACTGTATGCCACAATATTCAGACATCAATTAATGCTCTCCAAAATCAGTAAAGGTTAAGACTGGCTTGGGGCAATTAAAAGTAAGGAAGCAGTGTTGTTCACCTCCAGTTGGCGAGAGGCTGTGTGCTGCTCATGGAGTCGGGGATGACAGTGGCATGCTGGACTGAGGTGTGGGTGAGCTGCTGCCAGGCTGGAGGCAGCAGGATCTGCTGGGTGCCGCTGGGCCAGGCCTGCTGAGGTAGGAGAATACAGAGTGGGGGAAAAAACAAAGAGGGGCAGAAGTGGAGATTGAAAGGACAGAAAGAGGAGATACAGAAAAACAGTCAGCTGCCATGTAACAAAACATGAAAACTATGAATTTTATTTATGTTGTTAGTGAAGGCTGTCATGGGACTGCAAAGTTACCCATTTTTTGCGTCTTTTAATTTAAACATTATAAATGAACAAAGGGAACTCATGGATCTTTGCTGATTGAGGGTGTTTAAATTAAAGCGTGTTTTCAAAAGTAGCTAGCTTAAACAGCTGGTTGAAACTAGCTTCTGGGCATGCAGAAAGAACTCCGCCAGCTTCAAGGAGACATCCATCGACAAAAGAGATAAGACCAGGACTTAATAAAGATGTACAGCAGCTCCTTTCTTTGTCTGCGTGTGTATGAGTGAGCGCATGTGCTTGTGTGTGTGTCTGTGTGTCAGTGTGATTATGTGTTTGACTTGAGTCAAATCAACCTATGTTCTAATTAAATTCGTAGGCCTACTCAAGCTGCTGTGAGAGGCTACTTTGTATTTCTGATGCAGAAGAGGAGGAGTATCAGGCATAATATGCCCCAAGATGTGCCAAGATGAGTGTGCATGCATGCATGCCACAGCGTGTTTGTGTGTTACTGTGTGTGTAACCCTAATAGTTTAATGCAGCTCTATTGATTAGCACTTTAATGTCAGGGCTAATGAATTGTTTCTTTAATACCATTTGCACATCTATTTACAATGGCATCAGTATGTGCAGCAGCACGCACACATATAAAATGTGATTAAATGCAAAGCAGATAATCTGTGCATATGGTACAGTAACTTTATTTTTATATATTTTAACTTTATCTTTATCTTAACCTTTATCTTTGCACTCAGATCTTTGCTTTGCTCTCTCTGTTTCCATTATATTCTGACACAAAGTAGCTGTTCTATTCTGTAGTCTGGCTGCAGTCTTGTGGAAGCTGAATTGTTTTTGTGTGAGGCAGGTTGCAAAGTCCAAACCAACCAGCCTGTGGTTGAAGTGCTGCAGGGGGCATCTGCAGGCCAGCAGAGCTGCCTTGTCTTTGCACTGATGACTGACATCTCTAATGGAATATTTTGGAGCTGGTGATGGTCTTTACATCCAAGACCACATCCAAGGCCTTTTATCAGCATGCCATTAAGGGACTCTAATACATCCATCCATCTCCTGCTCACTCTATCTCCATTCCTGGCACTCTACATGCCTCTCTCACTAGGCGTCTGCGTTGTGTAACCAGCCTGTCTGCCCTGAAATGGTAACCCAGTTAAGAGGCCGTTTTCCTTTCTTCTCAGAGCCTACCATCACTATCAGCAGCCCACAGCCTCCCACCTCGACCTACGCTCCCCGGGTGAAAACCCTTTGTCACCTTGGGGCCTTGAAAGCCCCAGCTCTCACTCCCCAATTGTTTCCACATTTTCTGCATTCCTGCTCCAGATAAAGGTCCTGCTGGTTTCCCTTCCCCTTGCTTGGAGCCTCCTTCACTCTGTCCCCCTTCTCTGCACACCCAGGGAGCTCAGGGCTAAACTCACATGGGTCTGAGGTGGGCAAAGGGTACACGGGCAACAGTGAGCAGGGTGGGTGAAGATACAGGTGGGGAGAATGCAACCGAGAGGCAAAGACCAACTCAGCCAAGCTATGTGAGACCTCCCACAGTAAAGGAATAAACACATACACCACACACCCAGTTATTAGGTGTGCTGCTTGCTGGCCTATATAAACCATCTGCTTGCGTTAACTATTCCCTGTCTTTGTTTAACATGTGTGCAGGCAGAGGTGAATACCTGCAGAGCATGGCAGCAATGTGTGATCCACACTTGATATATCATTTCATGTAGTTTTACATTTTCCTCAATAAGACATGGACGTTTAATTTTATTTTGCCTCCATCATATCCATGGATCTGGTGATGTTCTGAATTCTCTGGTCAGACAGAGCCTCATCCAAGCTTCCCCTGACCTCCCAGGATCCTCTGAGGCCTGTAATTTGGAGCGCCTGACTTGGAAGCAGCTCTGGAGCTAATCACCATTTGGTATCTGACAGATTAAC
The DNA here is from genome assembly GCA_002120245.1 of Maccullochella peelii. Lineage (NCBI taxonomy): Eukaryota > Metazoa > Chordata > Actinopteri > Centrarchiformes > Percichthyidae > Maccullochella > Maccullochella peelii. The sequence goes on along the minus strand of LKNJ01001334.1, from coordinate 130,190 downwards.
CCACCATAGAAACACAGGCGTGCGCGCACACATACACACACGCACAGAGCTTTGCTGTCTGCCTACTGCATGATTAACTGGAGATAAGGGAGTGCTTCAAACTCCCTGGATTCTCAGGGATATTTAAAGCCTTCATGGAAATTTCCATAGGGAAAGAGGTGACGTGGCGATGGAAATGGCCTAAAGTGTGTGTGTGTGTGTGTGTGTGTGTGTGTGTGTGTGTGTGTGTGCGCAGAGAGAGTGATGCACAGTCACTCTCTGTTTCTTCCAACAACTGTATACTAGCAGCTAAAGCTTCGGCTCCACTGTGCAGGCTCCAGTGAAGGCCTTCTCTGTGTGAAAGGCTCCTGCCTTTGTGTGCATCAGACCGTGGCAGCCTCAGCCTCCAGGAGAGCAGGGCAGCAGAGAGAGCGAGGGCAAGAGAGTAAGAAGAGAGAGAGAGAGCGAGAGAGAGAAGCAGAAAGCAATGCACAGGAGAGCTTGGCCTGAATGCGCTCAGGAAAAAAACAGCTGCCAGCAGGGGCAGGGTCATGATCACTGAGTGATTTCTAGCCTCCATCGATAGATACTATTCTTAGTGAGGGCTCATGAAAAAAGGAGATACAGAGAGCTTTGTTTGAATGTGAGAAGTTCCAAGTCAGACAGGCACTGTTGTTAAGACCCAAAAAACTCTACTAATTCCTTCTCGGTGACACTTGAATCTCTGCCTACCTGTGTAAGCAGGCCAGGTTGGATCTGAAGAGGCTGGGCACCAGGGGCCTGCGTCACTATGGGAACAGCATTCTCCATCCGCACAGAGTAACTGGTGTGCTTGGAAGGGGACGCCTGCAGCCCTGTGCACAAATAAAGCACATGCACAGAGGATGTCAACAAACATGTACAGCAATACCCTCCATATCTGTCACTTATGGGAAACATCATGCCATATACAAAATTAAGAGTGAGGGGTCAGATAACGTGTTATATATGCACACTGATTTACCTGCATTCAACCCTTCTGCTATGTTTGAATTTAACAACGCTACATAGAAAAACAAAAACAGAAGTCATGGCAATAGTAAAAATATAAAAATATAACTCATAATTCTAATATAACTTTATATGACACATTCTTACAAAAAGAATAAATAAACAACTAGAATAACGCCTTAGAGCTCTTCTGCCCTCCCAGTGCAAACACAGAGGAGACAAAACGGGGGTGAGTAAGCCTTACACAAAGATATTACATCTCCTCTCAAATGATTAATTGCCTCATCAAGTTATCATTGAATCACCATTTGTATGGTACGACTGACACTCCCTGTGGAGTGCAAGGCTAAAGCTGCAAAACAAAATGACAAAAAGCTAGTAAAAAGGGGAGGACTGTGTGTGCACAGAGATAAAACTAAAACCGACTACAGTGCTGTATGTACAGTACCAGATAAATGCTTTTTAATCGTGTTTTTTCATCGTATCATGGCCTGTTCTAATGCAGGTGCTCATGACTGAGATCTTATGTTTTGCACAGATGACCACAAATCCCACTCTATCCGTTCATACTAATGCATACTGACTCCTTACCTTGGAAGCCAGGTGGGCAGACGATGAGTGCCTGCTGGAAGGGGTCGGGCCGGGCAGCGCAGAGCTGAGGAGCCCCCGGCTGCAGGGGCATGCTCCTCTGGGCCACGGCTGCCATGGAGGCAGCGGAGGGCTGGTAGAGTGCAGATTGGTAGTTTAGTATGGAGACATCAGGACTTGCAAAGGAAAGGGTGGCATTGTTGGTTGAGGAGGGAGCCAAGTTGGTGGCCTAAAGGAATGATGGGACCAAAATAAAAATCATGAGGGTGGAGAAACTGATGGGAATGACAGGGAAGTTGAGTGCTCCAAGGAGGGAAGGTTGAACAGCAGGCATGGCAAAAGCAAAAAGATAACAATATTCTAACAGAATAAGGCACACATAAAGATGCAAAACAACCACCAGATCAAGAGAAGATGGATGGCGGGGCATCCATCATTGATGAGAGCCGGTGGAAGAATAAGGAAATTGGACGACTGATTTGAACGTGTCTTAAAATATGCAGACTGTTGATTTGATTAATTAGAGGGAGAGAAAGAATGTGAGGAGACATGCAATCAATGTTACAATTCTTAGAATAATCAACCATCAATGCCACCAGAGCACATTTAGACTGAGATTTTGGTAATTTTGTATAATTTACAGCATTTACTGGCAAACAAACCATACTTCTTTAGACTAGAATAGTGCGCTACTAGATAGGAAATGTATACTGTCTACAGAGACAATATACTCAACATAAATTTATTGACGCTTTAGATGTATGAGTACACAATTAAAGTGTTAACAGTTAAACACACAGCAATCTCCCTTATTATCATTATATTTATTATATGATGAGTGTTAAAGTCATAAGGAGATCACATTATAAGTCTGTTTAAATGTAAATGTTACAGAATCAGTATGAGCAAATACAATGAGCTGCAGCAAAATTTGACATTTCATGTCACAGCTTCACTATCTAGCCTCCAAATCAATATGCCTGACAGGAGTAATATTTCACAGCCAACAGTCATTGTATAATTAGGTAAGCTTAGGTAACTCCAGCATGTCTTGACCATTTATAAGACATGTGGAATACTAGGACTGGGTGGGAACATCCTCGTTACAAACAAATGCTTTTAAGAGACACCGTTTGCTCAGTTCGTAAGTAGTATTTGCTCCATGAGACACTGTCTAATTTTAGCCCTTTCATTAAGCGTACGTAGGGGCGAAGGGAAATACAGAGACAGCGCTTTCATTTTTCATTTGCTCTCTTTAGCGTGTTCGATGAACACCAGGGGAGGGAACATAATCAATATGCCACTGTGGCATTCATCATACACAAGCACGGAAGCAGCAAAATACAAGCCAAAGATGCATTCCAGCCTTGCAAATGAATCGAGCTGAATAAATCACTAACTTAAGTCGGTCTATATGCCCTGAGAGCCAGGCACAGAAAAGACAAGCTGAGGGAATGTTAATCCATTTAAATCACAGCAAGATGGGGTTTTTGTCGCATGCTACACAGTGTGAGCTGGCTCCATATAGTTGGTGATAAAGAACTCTGTTTACTAAAGAGAGGAGTGGAGGTGGGGTGGGGGTGTGGGGCAGAAGTTGTAACTAAGCACAATCTGGAAAACCTTGCAACCCGATGCTCGGTGATTCCGGCATAAACCAAAAGTCAGCAGTTTCGATTCACAGACCGTACGGGAACGAAGCGGTAAAGCACCACAGGCTCAACCCGGGGAAATGGGAGGACAGACGAGAAGACAGAGGAGGACAGGAGTGAGAGGAGGGAAAAGAGAGAGGAAGCCTGGCAAAGGGAGTCTTAAGGCCTGAAAGCCCCAGAATGCAAGGCAAACAGGAAGTGGGGCTTGTCATGTGTTTAATCAGCACTTTGTGACAATCCCACAGGACCTGGGGCCCAGACAGAAATGCAGGCAGACAGATATACATGCACCAAGGCAGAAAGGCAGGCAGGCCAGTAAGCATGGAAACGTGCAGACAGACAGGAAGAACGGACAGAAAAAAATAGAACAAAGAGACAAACAGCCGCTCACGGCCTGCTAAGATGTTCAGCTACTGACAGTTGGGTGTTTAAAATACAATTGTTTGGTTAAGACTACATTTGACTGGGTATTTAAGCAAGATGCGTCTGTCATATTGTTGCTTTTTATTATTATCCACTGTGATACATATACATTTATGTATACATATACAGTATAAATAATGTACATATGCAGTGTTCTCTGAATAGGTGATAAATATTCTATACTGACAGAATTCCTTCATTTTAGAGGTCACATTTTTATCTGTAGTTTTATTTACTTCCATCTGCATTTCTCATGTCATATTTTCAATCATAATTTTATTGGAACCGTGGAAATGCAGTAAACCACAGCTAAAATAATTGACATATTTGCATCCGACAGCATAAAAGTTCTTAGTTCTCTCAGTGGTTGCCTAACAACATACTTAGTGAGTTTTACCTGACTGTGCACAGTGTTCAGCTGGTTGTTGAAGGTCATGGTGAGGTTGGTGGAGGTGCTGGGGGCCACATGGGTGATAAAGGGCGTCTTGCTCTGGTTGACTGTGTCGTACAGGTTGACGCGACGCTTACAGATCTCCATGTTCTGGAAGCACGACTTCACGCTGCACAGACAGAGAGCGAGGGAGACAAGAGAAGGAATGAGCACTGTGTGTTATGACAGTGGCAGGTGTTATTTCACTGTTCAAAATGATAATTATATAAACAACAACAGGGCCTGCTCAGCTCGTACTGTGTGCTGTGTGGCAAATCGAGGAGATGTGACATAGTAACAAAGGGGTGGTTGAGTGTTTCGATAGGAGTGATCCTCTTGTCTGCGTCAATGGTCAGCATCTTGGTTAACAAGTCGATGAACTCCCTCCTATCGGCCTTCTCTGCCAGCATGTCGCTCCCCTCCAGATCTGATGTCATGTTCACCTGGAAGCACGGAACAAACACACAAGCATCTTATCATTTCAAATACTTCGTCAATGGCTGATTGAGCATTCAAGGTCTCTAGTGTTTCTGCAGCCGACAGAGAAAAATCTCTCCCACAGCTCATTCCCACACAGAGGCCTATTAATACTCACAAGGCCTCATCAGTTAGGGTATCAGTGTGTGTGTGTGTGTGTGTCACAGAGCCCAGTGATAACCTTACACCTTAGTGACATTATAAACATTTGCACTGGTATTTATTTATAGCACCACTTGAACATTTTCAGGCGCCTTCACTAAGATTTTTATCTATTCCTGAGATGTGAAAACAAACAAGAAACACGAACCCAAAAATACCTCTATTGGCTAGTCTTTAAAAAACCCTTTCATGAAGGACACTACTTTGTGAGTGCCTGTGAGAAAGCCGACATGAGACAACTTAACCTAAATATGTTCTGAGGCAATTCTGGGAAGCTGCCTTGGAACATCGTATTTCTTCATCGCGATTAAACATTGCGGCTTAGGTTGCGGATAAATACTGGGCAAAGCAGATTTCTGCAGAGTCTTGCTCTAATGAGAATCTACATAACTGGCAGGAATTGATTTGTTAGGCAGGGGACTAATTCTGTGGACTGGCTTTTAGTTTTAGGGTTGTCATGTGGGGTGAGGAATGAAGGAGGTGGAACAAGGTCATGATATAGCTAGTCTGGGTTTACGCGAACAAGCAGATTGTCAGGCAGTGCGAGGACAGAGACAGGGACAGTGGCAACAGACAGACAGCCTTGTTTATTGTGACTGCCATGCAGAGGTAGCAGGCCTGTTTTTAATAAAGACGCAGCGCTTATCTGTAGGCCTGCTCCAGGGGCTATCAGATGTGCTGCCAGTCAACACCGCGAAATCTGATTCAATTCTCTTTTTCTATGCAGGCTATTCGGGGCTCTGTAACCATTCCATCTCCGCTGGCTGTGATAAAGGAATAATCCGCAGAATGAGGTGAGAAATAATCACATCGTCCTCTGCTAGTGGAAGAGATGACATTGGGAAATGTACACAGTACACAGTTTGGTTGCACATGAATAGCAGGTGGGAGTTGGCTGAGGTGTGCCACAATGATCAGACAGGATAAGAAGAAGCCCAGAGAGGAAAAATTCCTCTCCATTCAATTAAGATATGTGAATTTTCTAGATAGAAAAGATATTCATGCTTCATTGTCTTTCAATAACAGTAAAAAAGGCAACATTTGACATTTTCTAATCTTGAATGAAAATGGTCAGTAAAAAACAAACAGACAAGGGGCTACAACTAACATGGTCAGCATTGCGTGTTTTGCATGTCAACGGCTGTTTTTGGAGCCACATCTGTGCCATGAGGAGCACTGACATGCCACTCTGGAGTAAGGGCAGGGATGGCAGATGTCGAGCAGTGAGACAGATCGGGCTACGCCTCAGGAGATGTGGAGCTGGGCATGCAGGATGCAGGCCTGTCTTCTGCACAGCGCTACAACTTGTGCAGATGTACCCATAAACTTTATTTCTCAGTAGGAAGAGAAAAAAGGAAAAGTGTAACTGTAAGTGCATGTAATAAAAGAAAGATAAGGTGAAGACCATGCTGCTCCTCCTGCCATGGCTTCAGATATTGAAGGATTGCAGATCAAAATGAATCCATTTTCGAGCAGGCCTTCCTTCCACCTACATCAGACCTCAAGCGGGGTCCTGCATTTGCTGTAAGTTGGTCTATGATTTACTTAAATTAGATATACTTGTAACTAAAGCCTCCCCACATTTCCCATGACTCAAAGGAGGTTCATTATCTCTTCCTGGCACCCAGCCCCTGTGTCTTTCAGGGCCTTCAGCTACAGTATATCATCCATTATACACACAGAGACAGATGTCCACAATGCTGACTTGTTTATATGGTCGGGATAGCGAGATAGGGCGAAATAGGCATTTTTTTCCCACATTGAGCTTGTGCAGCTCTGCTGTATCTCCGCTGTGTTTTTGTAGTAAGCTCAGTCTGGCTGCAGCAGTGAGAGGAAGACGGGACACAGAGCTTGAAGCGTAGGAGACAGAGATGACCCAGGGGATATCATACCAGTGCAGGTTGGTTTCATTAAACTCTGTGCTGCATGTGTGTGTGTGTGTGTGTGTGTGTGTGTGTGTGTGTGTGTGTTGTAACTGTAAATTCAGCTAGCCCAGGCAGCGATACTATCTTGTCCCAGCCGGCAGCATGTTATTCCAGACAGGCCTGACAGCGGCCCTGGGCGCTACTGGACAACCATAATTGTCTCCATCACTTAAGTCACTACATGGGTTGTGCAACCACATGGACAGTCTCCAGAGGCTGCTGCTGGTTGTGTACCAAGATGGCCATATTCCAAAAGGAATAATTCACCTGCTTAACTCTTATCTCTTGGCTAGTCATTATCAGAGGCAGGATCGAGGTGCATGATGACAAGAGAGTGCTGTCACAGATTCGAAGGGCCCTGGGAAAAACATTGTAATTTTCCATCACTGCTGCCACATCTGCCAGCAGAACCAGTATTTGGCCAAGTGAGGGTGAACAAAACAACACTCACTATCATCTCACTGTCAGGCACGTCCTATCAAAATGTCATGGCTACATGTGAACTTTCCCACCGTGGAGAGATGAATTCACTTCGAGTCATACAGGAAAGTGACATTAGCTGACGCCGTGTTCAGTAGCAGTGCTTTTCCATATATAAGTCTGCTATATAAGTCACTTCCTGGGGTTATGTAAGAACTTATAAACAAAGAGATTTCCCACAGGTGACATGCAGAGCTGCAGGAGGAGAGGGGCTAACCAGCTGAGTCATGCAGACACAATATGGTGGAATGTGTTTGTGTGCATGTCTGTGTCAGTGAGTGAGAAAGAGGGGGAGAGAGAGTACAACATTTTGCCCTCTACATGCTTACATGTACTATAGATGTACAAAGTGAAGATGTAGCCACAACACTCACTCCAGCTTAAATAGGAAAGCAAACTGTACATATAAAAAGACGTTAACCAGCCTCACCACATGTTCAGCTCAAATGTCTGTCTGTAACTTATTAGATAGCAGTTAAGCAAAATGAACAGCAGAGGCAGAGTTGAGGAGGGGGTTCAGTGAACAGCTGCTTTCATTTCACTCTGTAAAATTCTATATAGCAGCAGAGCTACACTGCATCTGGAGATCAGGCCTTGGCAGGATAAATATTTTAAAGGATTTCAAATATTTGACAGATAATTCTCTGGATGTGATGGATGAAACTGGCCCGGGAGCAGACCCATCAGTGGAGGCTTCAAATGCGAGACAGGTGGATGTGATTGAAGCAAAAGAAAGAGCAAAAGCAAATAATATATCTATCGTCCATTTCGTAAGAAGGTGAAAGTCTTGCTTTGTGATACTGAAACAGCATACCTGCGCCATATCATCCAAGCAGTTGAAGATGTACTTGCGAGCCTCCTTGGACTTGATCCCCGTTTCACCCTCGTGGTCCTCTGGAGTCTGCGGGAGACAAGAAGCAGATGTTCCTCTCAAATCCCAACACACTTCCCCTCTGGAAACGCACTATTTACATTTGGCTCATTACAGCCTCTTGTTGTTGATGTGCAGCAGGACTCGGCTTGCCCTCTGAGCAACCCTGGGGTAGCACACAAACACTCATCTAACACCGGGAAGAAGGGGAGACTGCATGCGGAGGCACACACTATAACACTGAGATAATATACAGAACGTAAACTGCACTAGACACATACATGTTTTACACAAGTGCACATGGGCGCGTAGACTATCTGAAATTGCACAAGTATAAACACATGTAATCATTCTTATTCAAAGGATACAAATTACACAAAACTAATCTGTGTTGACTATAGAAACCTCCTGACTGAACACATGATATTTTTTAATTACAGTCAGCAAAGCAACACAGCTGCTGTTACATGGAAACACATGGCAGGGTCAGATTAAAGCTGAGCAATCACTCTGCACAGTGGGGAAAAAAAAGTGGTCAGGGTGCTTTGACATGTGATTTTCCACATACCAAAGACACTAGAAATTCATGAGGAGTTACAGCAGTGGTGTCAAGTACAAGCTAACAATCTGTGTCTTCCCTACAATGCTGCTGTCAACTCTTATCTTCAGGAACTCAGAAACCCCCTTGTTTAAACTGACAACAATGTGTTTTAAAGAGGCCTCATGAGCCCATAGGTCATACAGGTTTTCAGAGAGGACTTAGAAATTATTAAATTTGAGCAAAAGTTGCGCAACTATTACCTGACAACTGCTCAAAAGCCCATGGGCAGCTGACTTGAGAGCACTATGTACTCTGTGTTATCACATGTCTTCATTTAAAGGCCAATCATCATCAACCTCAGTTGTTGTCAGTGTGGTATGTTAATGGAATACATAAGAAACAAATGCACTCTGCTCTTCGAAAAAGATCAATCCTAGGCACAGGCAGGAACAGACATGGTAAAAACATTGCCATATCCTGCAGAGATGGATCAGTATTTGCAGTTCGATACAGTCAAGAACTCAGGGCATAAATTCAGTGTGTGGCACACAAAAGTTTAACTAAAGTTAAGGAGCGTAAAAAAGACAGGAGCGGACCTCCTTATTGAGTGGCCTACATGGAGGAATTCATCAGGCTGGGCTTCCATTTGCCAAATCCTCTCACACAGATCCATTTTGCTCTCATTACCCTCTCACTTTGTCTACAGCCAGAAACAGGGCTGTCAATGCCTCACACAGTGTAGCCAGAGTTTCTGGAATATGAATGGCAGATATTGCTGGCAAAAATATCACCTGCTCCTAGAAGGATGTTCTTGATGCTACCATCTTTGAGTTTGTGTGCATTTGTATCACTCGAGCTGTACCTTAAGTCTCCAGAGAGGATAGGTGGAGTCGGGGTCTCTGTTGAAGAACCTGGTAGTCTTTGTCCCTGCACTCAACAGATACTCTGCAGGCAGACCCTGTGTCTGTGAGATGTACCGGATCTGCACGACAGAAGATGAAAGATGCATTTGAGACTTTTCACATCATATGCATGATTGAACCATACATTGTATTTAATTGGGGAGCACTGTGCAGCAGATGACAAAAAAAGGCTAAAACTTTAAGATGGATGTTCTTTTGGCAGTTTGAAAATCTAGGCTGACATTAAGTTCTCCAGACTAATCTGTCTGAAATATGCATAGCACCCAAACATGACCTCAACTCAAGAATCTACTGTAAGATTGATTTGAGACTTGTAAATGAGACACTTCGCTAAGTTTTCAGGCTCATGAAAAATCAGGCAAGCTTGTTCAGTGATGGAGCACAACTTGCTCAAGGTTTTCCCACTGAGCCTCGTCTGACTGATAGAGAGAGGGGAACGCGGCAATGTCTTGCTCTGGAGCACAGGGGCTGCGCTAATTGGACAAGTGGCTCTGTGGCATCTGTTCAGATAAACAGGGAGGCTGCGCAAGAATCATCAGGGGCTGTCAGGGGGATTGGAGAAGCATCCCACCCTCCCAAACACACTCACAAGCACACACTCATGGAGAGAGAACACACACACACACACACACACACACACACACACACAGAAATATAACTGCACATGAACTCAGATTCATGGCTGTGCTAGCACCCAAACACACACAATCATCAGTTGCTCAGAGGTCAGGAGACAATTTGAAGGTCCAAGCAACCATTATATGTTACCTGATCGTACTCTGAGGCTCCAGGGTAGAGGGGCCATCCCAGGAAGAGCTCGGCTATCACACAGCCCAGGGACCACATGTCTATGGCCTCACAGAACGGCAGGCCCAGGATGATCTCTGGAGCCCTGTGGATAGAGAAAACAAACAGTATGGTTAGAAATCAGACATTTTTCTCATATACTGAATGTATAAGACCATACTGAGCAGAGCTGGTGCTATAACGGGAGTCTGCTGTGACTGAAACAGACACAGAAAAATGAGACACACTCTAACTGTGACATGACTACATTGTCATTTTCAATGTAAAGTCAAAACTGCAAAAGCCTGGTGAGGAGCTTCTTTTTCGCACTTCCTATGAGCTCATGGAGAGCAGCCCAGCGTAGTACGCACAGGTCAGAAGAGGAAATAATCTGCGCTGCATATGTATCATCATCTGGAGACCATCCACAATTTTTACATTCCCAAAGCCAAGGCAATTTAATTAGACAACATATGCACAGAAGTACACATTTTTGCACACAAACACTGTTCCACAGGTCCACACCAAGACAGGCAACTCAATTCATCTTCAATGTCCGAAGGCTGTTATGTTATCTTAACATTGATCGCTCAATGTAGCCTTGAAAAAAGCAGTGTTCCTTTTTCATATCACTTGTTTAGGTAGTTTACAAGGTGCCACCTTGCAGATAACTGATTGATAACCATGCAGGAGCACCAATCACTGGGCCCCATCTCTGGTAGTCAGACGTGGGGGGTGTTTAGAGGTAAAGGGGTATGTTTACAGAGTTTCACGGTCCACAGCCACAAAGCAATGTGGAAGCAATTATGCCATAAAAATAAGACCAACATAAATATTCTGTCGAGCATGCAATGAGCTTCACCCAGGCTTTTAGTAGGCTACATTTGAGTTGATAATGCCAGTGCTTCAATCCCAGACACACATACACACACACACACACACACACATACAGCGATATACAAAGATACAATTTCAGTGGAAGAAGAGATAAATATCTATGATTTGATAAAAAAAAGAAGAAGTATTGTTTCAGTTATTTGAGCAGCACTGCAGTCCCAAACAATTCCCAACTTTCATTCAACATGTTTTATATCCTGTCAGAAAGACTAATACACTTCTTGTGAGCTCACGTCTCCGATGGGGCTTAAAATAACCAAGAACACGGTGACACTGCCCTCTAATAATACAAAGCACTTTCAAGGGGTTTTCTCGCTGTCATCACCATAGGGGGACGTTTTTGGTCTAACATGTTACTTATTGGTGGAATTGAGTGACTTAGCTCCAAAAAATTAGGCTCCATTAACAGAAACAGGCAGAGCTCCTATCTATTACTTTAATCTAGACTAAACTACTGAAACTGTCTATTAATAACATATTAACAGCATGACACACAGATCACAGGCGCTTAAGGCTGATCTTGGAAAGTTCCTCATTCATAGCTGAGTTCTCAATGCTGATTGCCGTGACCATGGTAACTAGGCTAGCGCTCCCCCCTAAGCCTAGGCAGGCTCTGGCAGGGTTTCGGTTGCAGAGAGAGAAACGAGGGGGCCTGGCCTCTGTCCCGCTGGAACTGTAGGTACCAGGGAAACAGAGAATGTGGAAAACAGCATGGGGGGGACGCTGTAGGACTTTATAGGGCTGTAAGGGGGCGATGGGTGAGTGGTCCGAGGGCAGCTGGGGGGTTTGGAGGAGAATGAATGAACATAGCTCACATACTTAAAAGCAAATTTCCAACTGTAGCCTCCTGCCCTCTAGTCACTGCTCGCTGACGAAAAGGCGAAATGACAAGAGGACACAGGCGGTTCATTGTATACTGAGATATGTCTAATATAGAAAGGCAGAAGACATGGTGAGGATAGACGATGAGATATTGCTTAAGAAACGCAAAACCGGAAGAAGAGGAAGAGAGTTCAAGAGAGGCAGACACACAAATAAAGCAAATGAGAGGGAGAAGTGCTTTCTCTCAGTGAAGAGCTCCTGTCACGGAAGGTGGTTATTGGGGTCTCAAGGGCAGCAGAGGAGCAGACACCAAGACAACACTCTAGCAACAGTGTCTTAGGGCACCATTACACACCAATACAAAGACACCTTCACACACAATGAGCCGAGACGTCTATCAAGGGGCTGCCAAAGAGGCATAAAGGAGCCTGCTAGGAGGCGATAGCAGAGGGAACAGCGAGGTCTACTGAAGGAACGAAAGAGAAGAGATGGACACCAGGACACACAGTTGTGTCACACAGTTAAAGCTGAAACTGTTAGGAGTGGTCTTCCAGTAAGGCTGTGTGTCCCTTTTACCTTCAGCAGGAGATGTGCTCAGTCAAACTTCAGGAATCCATAAGCAAATGCTCAAAAACACACTTAACCATCCTATTATCCAGCATTGCTTTGGAGTCTCGGCCAATTTAAAGACTTCAGAAAGAAAAGTCACTTAAACACTTTCATGACAAAAACTCCTTGACAAACACAGAACAATACACAGACGTTTGTGAGGATTATGTTCTATTTATATATTCAAATTGTTTGTACTCTTTGCTTATCACACTGTCTGTGCAGAAGTTGATAATAGACGCAGGCAGCACTCCATCATCGCCACAGAAACTGCTATATTTTTACGATAGAATGAAACCAATATACTGTAGCAGCCCAGCACTTCTTGTTCTTGTCATCCAAAGAGGATTCACACATTCCTACAAAAAAAACACATATACCCCCTTATGTGCATGAGTATGAGTTCTCCAAAAACCCATTTGACTTTGAGAAACCAAAAATATGCATGAGCCGTTGCAAGCTGTAGAAAGTGGTGGCTGTTTTCACAACATGAGGCTGTTTTTTGACTCAGCTGCAAGGAAATTCTCCCCATCAAAACGCATTGTGGAGATGAAAGCCGCAGGAAGCCCTTTCATCAGATGGTCCTTCAGATCACTGTGCCTCCAGCGGACACATGCAGACCACAGGACCTTCAACTTTGCCCTTCTTTTTTTTTTTTTACCCAGACACTAAACCAAGTAACTTCCAACACCAATCACCATCATGGTATGTAATTCATACTAGCTTGCAAACAAGCAAAAACTGACAGCAGAGCTCAAATGGGGCTGACCCTGTGCCTTTTGATATCACAGTAAGGTGGCTTTCATTATAGTCGACTTTCATTAAAGTGTTATTAGTGCAAGGTCTTTAGCTTTAGTTTAATGTTTCTACACATGGACTTGATGGAAAGATCTGTTAGTGTTGATGTTATGCTTGGTTCCATTTCAGCCTGAACCTTCCTGGGTTATGCTCCAGTGCTCTACTTAGCCTTCTCGTGGCTCCTCTACCTCTCACAGAAAGCTCCTCCCATTCAGCAAAAGACAGAGAAAGAGAGAGTGAGATGGCAAAGGAAGGAAGAAAGAGGGAGTAACATTGTTGCTCATGATATGAAACCACAAATGCAAATCTGCCCCTATGAATGCACCGCTGCCATCACATGCAAAGCGCCCCACAGCTGCTGCTGATGCAGGGCTTTCACTGGCGGTGATAAACAGCACACACATCTACGCAGCTCACAAACCTTGCACCTTTCCTGCCGCCCCTTCCTTCCTAAAGTAGTAGAGCGACAATTGACAATTCATGCAGATAGGACCATTTCAGTTTTTGATGATAAATAGGATGCCATAGTTAATCTCTATCTCAGGTAAAACAGCACACAAGCAGCCAGATGTTCGGTGGTCACATTTTTGGTTTAGTTAGCAGAATTCTGGGGTATTTCAAGACTTGACTAAAGCCCTTAAAAACAAAAGAGGAGGGTAGGTCAAAGACTGAACAAGACTCTACCCAAGAGTCTACAGCCATACTAGTTGCTCTGTAAGGCTATACTTGGGCACAGCGATTCTTTAGGTAAATGTTAACGTCAGCATGCTAGCATGCTCATAATGACAAGGCTAACATGCTGATGTTCAGCAGGTATACTGTTGCACTAATAATAATGCACTATTGGCAATCCATCCAACAGTTGTTGAGACATTTCAACAAATGTGAACCTCATGGTGGCGCTAGAGGGAAATCAGGGGATCACATTGCCATCCATAGAGCCACAAAACTAAAAACTACATTCCTGTCACTTGGTAATTCCAGATTTGAGGTGCTTGGATTCACCATCTGAGCATGCTACATTCAGCTGACACTGCCAATTTATCACCCTTTAAGCTGCACCCCACCTCGCTCATCTCCAGTTGGCATGGCTACCACAGACAGTGCCTCTCAGAGGGGGTTGGTGAGCTTCTCGCTGCAGACTATAGATGTCACATACAGTACAGACGGTGTGCAAACCACCAGCTAGCCAGAGGCTTTCTCTGGATTTCAACGGGGACCCAACTGCATGAGAGGCCTCAGTGTTCGGGCTAGTGGCTCTGACAGCACTGGCCCTTGACAAAAGAAAGAGGGAGGGTGGGATGGAGAGAGAGAGAGAGAGACAGAGAGAGAGAGAGGGATGGAGTCTGCATGCTGACATCCTCCCAGCTGGCCTGGTCATTGATGAGCCTCAGTCCCTTTGGGAGCCAGAGATGGCACGACTCATGAATGGGGCCTTTCTTCTGCCACCCCAGCCCACCCCTACACCTCAGTCTCTTCATCCACCCCCTCTGCCAGCCCAGCCAACCCCTACACCTCACCCTGCCTCACCACCCACCCCCTCTTTACAACCCCTCTGCCAGCAGAATCCCCTTCAAACCCCTCAAGCTAGGGCGCCGAGGGCCAGGTTAGTGCTCCCTCGCCTGTCCGCCCTCTGCTCTGTTGAACCGTGCCTGCGCTCGGCTGGCCTGCCAGCCCACGCACACACATAAACACACATTCAGACACACTCGCACAGACACACACACAGCTGACATCACAGGCTGTGTGCATGTCAGGATGTATCCATCAGGCTGACCTTCCCTTAGCTTGGCTCCAGACGGGAGACTGATGGATCCCTGGAACCCCGCAGCATTTGCACAAATATAACACAAACACACACACACACACACACACACACACACACAGACAGGTCAGTCAGTCTATGGTAATGGGTTTGATCTCTTTCCTTTCCATTCCAAAGACTTCGTCATTGGCCCTTATGTAACTATGTTTTATTCAATAGGCAGGCGGGCAGTTATGAGTAAAGAGTAGCATACTGGAGGTAAATAAAATCTCATACTGGGTATGAAAGAGCACTGTTACGACATGCTGGTTGGGGAGAGAGATAGCTGTCCAGTGCTAACAGGAAAAAGAAAAGGGCCTGCCATTAACTTTTCTCCCCTCTATCTCCTTCTCTTCTTTCTATTTCCTCCTTTTCTTTGCCTCTTCCCCTCTCTCCATCCCACGCTTTGCCCTTGCCTAATGTAAAAGGCTCGGGCTGGTGCTGTGAATGACTCCCTTCCTCCCCCGGGGTAATCATCTACATATTCATGATAGATATATTGCATGGTGGTTGCTGACTGTGAAATCAATGTGCAGAGTTACATCCCCTACCGTGCACCTGTGGCTTGCAGGAACCCAGCCCAACCCAAGACACACACACATATGCATACATATACACTATACCTCCCCAACAGCTCCACCAGCCCTCATCACATCTGAAATTGCAGTGCACAAGCCAGGCATAGCAGTACTCATGTAAATGCACATTCATGTAGGCAGAGACTGCAGATGGCATTTAAATTTAGAGACTGGGTGTTCCAGGTGGTTCAGGGATGGAAAGGGGGACGGGGATATCTGGACAAGGCAAACTTTTTCACAGAGTCCTTGAGAAATGTTGTCTCACTCCCTAAGCAGGGGCGACATTCCTGGTGTTCAAGGTCCTGAAAACAGGCCTCCCTCTCTCTTTTTCTTTCTCTCACTCTGAGAAAACGGCAGGGCGAAAGCGCTGACGAGGCTGCCACTGTTTTACCTGTTAAAGTATTAGCATTTCCTGTGTGCCTAGCAGTGCATTACAACAAGGCAAATGAAAGCCTATGGAAGGAAAGAAAGAGAGAGTAGGTTTCATACCTAGGGAGGGAAAGACATCCAAAGAATTAGTCATTGAAAAGCATGGGACTGTCATGATAATGCAAAAAGCAATAGGGAAACTTGCAGACACATATTAGCAACTAAACTTTATTACAGCAACTCAAATGCTAATGTAAAATATGGGTTACAGCTGCGTGTATGGCCGTGCTGATTCAACAAGACCTGAAGTGCAGTTCAGCTCAGGAGCCTCAGAGGGAGTGAACTGTAACTGAGAGCTAACATAGATAGCATTTGTACATTCAAAGGTTGTCCCTGCTCCCTCTCCCAGTCCTACCATCTCACATTTAACTCCTCCCTCCTCTTTGAGGCATTTTATATAATGAAATATTCAGTGGGCAGGGAGCCACCCCTGTCACTGTGGCACACGTGGCACATGGAGCCCTGTTATCGCAGCGTGGCACGGTCAATATTAGCACACAGGATATGCCACATTCTCTCACATGGCATCACCCTATGTCATTACACCTAAGCTGTTTTTCACATGACTGTGTTCATAGCAGTGTTAGAGAAGCTATCAGATTTACTGTAGAACATAACATAGAACATCAAACACATATTTTATTGGCCTGGCAATACATGGCTATGGAGACTTTCTTCCCCCTTGGAGGAGCACTGTGGTAGCCATTTCCGTCCGCCCTCTCTCTTTCTTCTCCCTCTGCTTGCAAAAGCTTCCATTAGCAACGCTAACATCGACAAAAACCAAACAATAAGCGCAGCTACAGCGCAGCTCAGTTTCAGTCGTTTAGACTTCTGTGCAGCGCTTCATCGTTCACGGTTGGTAATTGCCTCTTTCCTGTGGTTATTATTATTCTCCAGCATGCGGCTGATCCTATAAGTAATACATCTCATTTCCACCTGCAACCAGCGGGCAGTCCCCGGCTCCCTGCGGTACCCTCTATGCCCCCAACCCCCATCGCCTGGTGCAGGGGTCAAAGGGACAGAACTCCTTTCAACCGGGTGGAGGTGGAGAATGAAGGGGAAACGACAGAAAGGAGATGAGGCAGGGAAAGATGGAGAGGGTGGGGTGGGCACAACAATGGAAGATGGATACCCTCTTGATCAACACCCACCCGCCTACACACACGCACACGTATTCTCTCCCTTCTGCCTCTCTTGTCTAAGGGAGTAGTGCCGGGAAGGATTTGCGATCGGTAAATGATGGGTGATCTGTCATACAGTGATGCTCTCTGCGCAGACAGCCTGGAGAGAAGATGTAGGGAACACAGAGATGGAGCCTCAAGTCTCTCCAGCTCTATTAGGGTAGTGAACTGACAGTCAGACAGTATTAGGCCGGTCTACCAGCCACTGGTCAGACGCTGACCCAACCCTTAGGCATGTGCAGTCAGACTTGAGTCTCCATGAAAATCAGACTTAAGTGAAATCTCTAAGTAATAACTTGAAATGGGATAATTGATATCACATCCTGGCAGTACAAAGAGAACGTTTCTTGGAAAGTATTAAATCTCCCTTCAGAATGATGCTATCGCACTCTCATACTCTGTTAGTCACTACTGTCCACTGTCAACAAGCCCAGAGGAAATATGTGGGTCACACGCAGAGCTCGCTAGGAGTGGATGAAGCCAAACTAAACGCAGAAATGCAGACAGACAATAATGCATTTTAACATGCAGTCACTCAGTCAACCAGCTTAACTAGCTGGCAAGCCTGTCACCGTGGCTGAGACATTCACCAACACAGACAGGAAAGCAGCATAACAGGCAGCGAGACACACTCTGCACTGCAGACGGGCGCAGGCGGTCAGTCAGGCACATGAGATTGTGTCTGCTCGCGGCAGAGGGATGCTTAAACCAAAGCCTTGATCACTTCAGCAAATTAGAGTGTACGAGGGATTCAGAGAGCTAGACCTGTGTTGGCTCCAATCCGCTCAGCACGGTGCAAGCCACAGGCCCAAACTGCTAAATAGACTGTATATCATATCGTAATATTCGATCACAGCCTTTCAGTTGAAAAGCTCAGCATGACAGTTACGTAAACTGCCGGCCAAACCAATCACAGTTTCATCTGCTTGCTTGCTTGACTGTCTGTCTGTCTCCATCTCTTGCGGTTTGTCTGTATTTTCTGCTGTCTGGTTGATGGGAATTATTGTCGTTTTATTGTCTAGTTTCCTCCAGCAGTTGCTTTAGTCCAATACAGTCCAGAGCAAGAAATCGCAAAGCTCTGCATCAATATGTCCCATTCTGTTGATTTAGGGTTACTAAGACAGAGATCAAGTGATAGGGGGAGAGAAAGAGGGGGCACAATCAATGTGGTTGGCTAGCGGAGCCGTACATACTGGATATGTGGTAAAACAACAGACGCCATGAAAATCCATTTCAAATGCGGCGCCTGAGAACATATAGCTAGGAGCCAAGGGGGCGCCGTCCTACCTTTGTAATGACATACGTCTCCCTGCCATTCAATACACACAAACATACACACAAAACACACGTGCACATACACAGTTTCAATCATAAACGCTGCTCTGGTTGACTAGTTCCTTATTTCTGGGGCAAGTGAAAAAGCACATGGGGGAGACATTTGCAAGGCAGACTGAAAAATCCCCCTCCACCTTATCCCCATCCTGGCATGCGCTGACATACAGTACATCATGCGCTACATTTCTCTACCTCCACCCATCCCCCCCTTCACCCCTCCCTCTCTCTATCACTATCCCTTGTTTGACTACCGTCTTCCTTCCTCCCACCCAGTCGGGCAGTAATACCATCTCCTGCCTAATCAAATTCTGCTGTGTGTGACATGAATTCTCGGTGCCCAAGGCTGCGCTGCCTCACGACAAGCTACAGGGCCACAGAGAGCTGTAACTAAACCTCACACAGGTCCTATGGAGCAGCTCCCCATCTCTCTCTAAAATGTAACACAGGGAGAGACCTCCTGGATATGATTCCCCAGGCTTGCTCCTTCTTTCTGTCTGCCTGTTTCTCTGCTTGCCTCAGCGTGTGTCTGTCTGTCTATATACAGTTCTACTCTCTTCATTGTGCTGCATGTGTGTATTTCAGTGAGTCCCCGGAGTGCAGCAGGCTCACGGTTAATTAGAGAGTGGATAGGACAGACTGACAGAGGCTGATCACGATTGTCACCCAGATGTGATCAGATCTTAATCCAACACAATGACTGATCCCCCCCTGCCCCCCCAAGCCCTCTGTCCCAATTAACATCATACATGCATGACAGCTATCATATAAGCATAGAAAAAATACACAGATCCTTAAACACACACACACACACACACACACACACACACACGTGTCCTCTAGAGTGTCCTTCAGGAAAGGTGAAGCCTTTGAGTCTTGAGACTTCCCTCCTCAGACTTGTGTCCCACTATCTGCCCCAGCATGCCACCTGCCTGCTGTGCCTACAGACACTCTTAACACCGTTTGTCACGCTGCATTCTTCCCTGACAAGAATTAGAAATGTCATCACGTAGAGAAACAACAGCAGGATTATTAAGGCTTTAGGAAGGAATTTGGACAAATGGGCCATTCCCTCATAGCCTCATTAGAAGCCAGTCTTCTTGCTAAGACAAACGAAGGGAGACGAATAGTGTTGTGGTGTGGTGTGGTTCTGGAGCTACACTTTCTCATGTCAGGATCAGTCCAGGAAGAGACAAAGCCATGTCATGAAGGGTACATGCGTTTGCTTGTGTGTTTGTGCTTTCTTTCTCATAGTTTAAGCCACATTATTACACATGGCTTGGGCTAAGAAACTACAACTGTAATTAAATGTTTTCACACAAATTCATGGATATGTGCATGCATGCATTTACAAAAACAAGAGGCAGTTCATGTTGCAAATACAACTATAGCAAATAAAATCGTCTAGAACTAACACTGAATCTCTATCTGAGCCACACATGAATCAGAAACAGGCGCACAATATGTAATTTAGCCTTTTATCCCTGCTACTTGTGTTTATGTTGCCACTGCATGGTGGCGTGCAGCATGAACTCCTCTCTTAGAGCAGGCAATAATAATAAGAGATGTCTTCAAAAACAATCAGTCACAATGACAGGTAATTAATTTGGCCAAGCAACAGTGCCCTGTAGTCATTTGTAAGTATAGTCACAGTTAATCACCTCTCAATGACAATACCCCTGTATTGTTTTTCCTTCCCTCTGTCATATAAAGAGTGATAATTTTCTCCCATCCCCTATACGGTCTACCATGACAAACTCGGCATTTAATATGCCATGCATTGTCTACTGAGGGAAAACAATTACTCTAGAGCAACAATCAATACTGCATTATACTTTTCATGTAGCCATACTTGAGGATTCAATTATTATGGACAAAATGACATTGTTATTTCTGCTGCTGTGGCCTCACTCAAGGAGAAAGCTGACAGCTTTGACTCCATCTAAATAGTTCAGATTGCACTATCTATTCTGGCTATCACATTTTTATGTCTACCATGCATGTACAGAGGGGGATGCTTATATACGTTTATGTGTCTGATTAAGGTAGGGACTGATATAAATTAACTATCTTAATTAGACTTTGTCTTGTAAGTATCACTGTGGTGATTGACGGGGGAATCAGTGTAAGAAGGATGATGTTGTGAAGACAAGTGACAGTGAGGGTTAATATCTCAGAAGATGTACATATTACCTTTGATCAAGAGGTTAACACTAGAAATCAAGGGGCTTTGCTGGTTCTGGGGCAGGCTGGCTAAGAAATAAGGCTGAAATGATTAATTCTTTTCATTTATCTGTTAGTGATAGTGAAATATGCCCATCACAATTTCCCACAGCCCAAGGTGACGCCTTCAAATTGCCTTTGTTGTCAGATGAAATGTGGTTTGAAACATACAGTCAAAATAATAAGATTACTTGATTATTTCTTAATGTTCTATGAAACATACCTAGCCAAATACGAACTGAAACACTGCACGTGAGACATAATAAATGGAGAGCACCTTGTGTTTTTCTGGAGGCTAGGCAAGTCAAATTACACTTAAACGTGATAGCCTTTGGTTTCTGTTTTCCCCTCAAGTTACAAACCTATAAGCAAAGACACAGACAGGGGAAAGGTCAATGTTTACAAGCCAAATGATAAAGTATAAAAAAAACTGATAGCACCACCTGAGATTGGAGACTGTTGCTCTTGGGAGTCTAATGACAAGCTCAGCTCTTTTATGGATGCCGAGATTTCTTTCCATGACAAGACATACCAGGGAACGACTGACAAATATGCTTTCATCATGGTGTGCATGTGATAAAAACATTCCACACAGATATGCATGTCCTGTGACAGCTCTATAACTGATGGTTGCCTTCCTTAACCAGGTGTTTTCCTGTCTTAGCGTACCTTGCCCTGAGGGAAGACCGCCCCCTCTCACTGAACACACACACACACACACACACACACACAAACACACACATAACAAAGGCATTCTGGCTCTGAACATTTCCTTTTGTTGTGGAGTCGGAGGCAACAGGCAGTTTTACAGTACAAGCAGAGACTGTGGAGCAGCAGCACTGGAGGTGCCTGCTGGAGTCAATGTGAATTTTAAACCAGCGCTAAACATGACACATTTACGATTTCTCAGGCAAGAATTCATATCGCGCTGAAGGCTGTGTACAGAGGAATTCTCTCTTTCTCGTCTATTTGTCACCCTCTTTCCTACTTTTCTTCCCCTCTCTCCCCTTTTCTTCTTCTGCTGTCTGTGTGAGCGCTCTGTGGGTGCTGCTGGAGGGAGTCCAAAAGGACACAGTGTGAAGTGAACACAGCTCTGACCTCCCAGACACCCCCGACACAGCCAATCAGATCACTTCTCCCCGACACATAGGGCACTGTAATTGGTCGGAGGGTGAGAAATATGACCAGTGGGGATTGGAGTGGCGGGAAAAAAGGGAGGGTGTGAGGAGGAGAGGGGGAAGCAAGGGAGTGGTGCTATGGCTCCTCTATGCACTTTAAGCGACCCTTTGCCCAGGACAGGACAGGAAATCTCCAGAACAAAAGCTAGCTGTCATCTCCGCCTGACAGGCTTGCTCTGAACAAAGCTGCTCTCAGCTGACTGGCAAACCGACCAATCCTTGAGGGAGGTAGCTTGTTGTAATCTGGTTCTGTCTCACAATCCAGATGTCTTTGTTGAGCGAGGCAAAAGAGCATTGCCCTGAACCCTCAAACAGGAAATGAGTCCGAATGTCGGTCCTTTCCCTGGGATGGGGTCTCAGCTGTGGCCAGTAGAGGGTCGTAAACAATATTGTATGTATAAATACAAACATGTCCATAAGCTGACATACACACAAGAGGCAAAAAGACATGAATGCATCCACAAATTACCTCGCTTCTCTTCTCCTTCTTTTAATATGTAGGTATGGACGTGCACACACCCTTCTCCCAGACATCACTGCTCACAGCTGCATGCCCCGGGCTTTAGCTATCTCCAGCCCAAACCCAGACTCACATAAGCCACATTCCAGAGCCTCCCCAAGCCCCAGGGACAGCTTCACAGCTGGCCACCGAGCTGGGCTGTTCCCTGCCTCCCCGCCTCACCTTTAACCATCACCCCCCCCCTTCTGCTCACCATCTTACCCACCCTAAAACAGAAGTAGTATCCTTCTACTGTCCTGCTCTTGCTCCCATCGGCTCACTCACAGTTTACATGGTGAGGTTTGACAGAAGTGGCTGAGGCCACAACAACAGTGGATCGAGATGACAAAGAGCTGCCGGAATGTTAATGAGTTCTTTCAAATTCTGCTCTTATTGAATATCGTTTTATTCTCTTTTAAGGTGTGTCATGTTGACAGGGGTAAAAAGACATGTCAGCAAACAGACTACACAATCTAATAACTTCATCTATGACTGTGAGGCTATCTTGTTGTGAGAATACAGCAACAGCAGCCGATATATGAAACCAACCTCATAATGCAATAAATAAAGGTATGAGACAAGTTGCGAAGCCTCACGGAAACAGGACCCTGGTGAGATTGTAACAGGGGATCATGGGAACTTCAGTTTGGGTATACGACACTTCTCTCCATCAGTTCCTCCCCTTTTCGTATCAGCTGAGCAGTGACATTAAGAGGGTGGGTGCTATCATTAAACTATCAATCAAAGGTGAGAATGAGCAGACTGATGGTTGAGTCAGGTCTGACTAAATATGAGCATCAGAATATACTACAAAAGTTACCACAGAATCTCTAAGATCCAGGAGGAAAAGCACATTTCCAACAGCTTTAACCACTAAGGAATGTGCTTTGGAGGTGTTTTGGAGAAGAAGCCTCAACGACATGTGTCCTTCCTATACATGAGATTCTCACTGGCTCCAAAAATGCGGAAAAATTGTATACAGTAGGTCAATTGGACAGAAAAGCTGAATCCACACACCTGACAAGCACAGCAAAATACCCCCAACTGGCAATACATTTACATGTCTCTGTGATTGTGCGTGTGTGTGTGTATTAGTGTTCATGGATGTGTGTGTCTGTAAATAGTTAAGGCCAGGCTCTGTTTCACCATTTCACTAAATGCCACGCAGTATATCAGTCTAACTGCATACGTCTCAGGCCATTTCCATATCTGTAATAGAGAAAACCCATCTCCCATCAGAGCCGCTCCACTCCGCTCAGAGAGCCCAAATAACACACACGTGTCGGCACAAATGTGCACACACACACACACACACACCGCATCTCTGATGAGCTGACACAGAAAACTAGATTTATTAAGGGGAGGGAGAGAAGGAGAGATGCGGAATGTGTGTGGGGGTGTAATTTCAGCAACGGACACAAAAACACACAATCACACACACAAAAAAACACAACGCCCCCCACAATCGCAGCCTTAAAGTGCATCACTCTCCTCTAAGAGACCTGTTTATTTCAGACCTATGTCACAAAAGCCACAGCGGCATGCAGGCTTATCTCTCCACATCCCTTGAAACGCAGCACAGCCCCCAAAGAGCTCCCCAGCGCTCCACATGACACTTTCAATTAGTTCCACAAAGAGAATCTTCCTCTACCAAAAGGAAGATGGGAGCTCATTACGGAATTCCTCTCCACTCTCGGCTTTGAAATATAGATCAGGAGGCTATGTCTGACTGCTGGGGCCCTGGATGTGCCACTTGCCGACCATGCCACACCAGTCCAGAGCAGATGAGCGCAGAGTGCCGTCTCATGGATTAGCCACTCCTCAGGTTTAACAGCCCCTGCAGCTCACCCTCTATCTTACCATTAGCCCTCTATCTACCGCTCCTTCTCTCATTTGCTTTCTCTCTGCTTCCTCTTTCTATCTCTCTCTCCACTAAACAGGCTCCCCAAAGCCACAGATCTCAGCACTAAAACCCACAAATGGGAAAATACCAGTTCCAATAATCTGATGAGAGCATAAGAGAGCAGCAGTGGAGGAAATGTGGATATCATATCATATAGTGGTACTATTATAGTAAGCACAGACACAGAGGCGTGGGCTGATAAGGCAATGCAAATTCATTCTAATGAAACTAAACCTTAGCAAAGCTGCAAAGGTGTGCTTCTGTGGAAATCAGCTGTCGTATAGCACTTCATTAAGGTTAGGTTTGACACATTAAAACCCAGAGATTCAAAAGTACTCAGTGATAACAAATATGACATGACTGCTAATAAAGTGATGCATGCCAATTGTGAATTATTCGGGGTGGTGACACACAGTAACAATGCTGTCATAAAACATGGCAGCTGCATTTGCCCTGAGATTAAACAGTCAGTGGGAATCTATTTCTTATCTGGCCGGAGCAGAAAACACAATAGCCACCATGAGGCAGCGATGCCAGTTAATGGTTTCCCCTCAGGACCAAAAACAGCACGTTCACCAACATCTAGCTGTTTACTTTTTGACTGATAATCTCATTAACTACACATAGGCCTCCATGCTGCTGCACCGCATTCAAAACACTGCAAGCATGTGTGTGTGTGTGTGTGTGTGTGTGTGTGTGTGTGTGTGTGTGTCAAGTATGCACGTAGCCGATGTGACATCTTCATCTACAGACACTATGTTTATACCTTCAATTAACAACTTCCAAACAGGCAGTTAATTAGAAGATACTGGCTGAAACTAGAGGATGACCATTAGGGATCACGCAGGGAAGAGACACATGACCCGCTGACAATTGTGTCTTGGAAAAAAAAAAAGAAATCATTTTGTTGTGCCCTCCAGTTAGTCAATTCCTCCCCTGTCAATCAGCAACAATGTACAGAGCTATCAGACACAGGGGTTGAAGTTTTGGTTGCTAGGCCACTGATGGAGATTCAGTGTAGCAAATGGGAGAGGTAGGAAGGGAGGAGTGGGTGGCTGTAATGGCAGACAGAGAAGAGGGGTATAGGGTCTTGATACTCTCTCTGATTCGCTCTCTATGCAAATCACAACAATCACAGGAAATGCCTGGGCCTTGGCTCCAGCTAATTGCCACGGCAATAACAAAGGAGGGCTTCCTTTGAGCGGAGAGGCAAATTAAACATTAGTTTAGAGTTTTCTTGGAGACCGAGGGATGTTATAATTACCCAGAAACCAACACATCAGCACTTTGCACGCCACGCGTCCCACTCTCGCAGCCTGGCGGAGGAAAACAAATGTATCTCATATTCTGGGAAAGAGGTGTTTGGGGGTGGGTGGGTGAAGGAGAGGAGTACCAGGAGGGAGATGGAGCAGTGGTGGTGGGGGCATGGAGGGGAGAAGATAGTGAAGGGCATGGAGAGGGATGAGAGCAGAAAGCAAGGGATGGGGGAGGACAGAGATGGAGAGAGATGCAGGGGGATAATGAGGGGAAAGGAGGTGAAGAATGATAGCCCGTCTCTCTAAACCACTCCATGCTGGTAGTGAAGCATCAAAATGTACACCCACTATTAGCATATTGACCCTACCCCTTTCCTCTGGCCTTTTCCCCCCTCATTATTATCGGGCATGGTGCATGGGACACGGGAAACACAAACCGACCTCATTTCCCATCACATGTTAGCCTAAATGTCACGCCAGTGATAAAATAAGAGTACAGAACAAATGGCGCGTCTAGCTGGCCAGCTAAGTGTTAAGTCTGCGAGCACTTTATTAATGTGGGTCGGTGCAGTGGAGCATGTTGCAGGCGAAATAAACAAGCTAGCTGAGATATGCAACCATGGAAACTTCAGGAGACGTCCTTGGATCTCCTTCCCTCCGGGGGAGGGAGGCAGAGTCCCTGCCCCATTCAGGAGGGCCGACACTGGGCCTTGAGCGATGTCATGTGTCCTGGATGGCTGGTTCTATGTTTGATCTATGTCTGAGGGCAGCTGCAAAGCCTGACACATTCACCCAGTCTGTCTAACCTAAATGTTCATTCAAAGGGCCTGTCTCTCCCTGCAGCCAGACCCTGCCCTCTATCAGTCTGTAGGTCTATTTGTCTATTTCTTACCAATCTGCTAGATTGCCAGTCTGTCTGTCTAGTCTATCTGGTTTTAGCATCTGTCTATATGTCTGTCTGACTGTTTGTAGGTCAGGCCTGCTTGCTTGCCAGAAAGTCTGCCTTCCCTCACACTGTATGGATGCATGAACTCATACGAGCCACTGACCATGCCCTGGAAATCTAATCATCCAGCACAGTTGGATGTTTGTTTGTGCTTGTACACACAGATGTGCATACAGGAGTGCAAACAGCCAGCCATGTACACAAACAAAATGAGTCCCACTCAGCTATGATAGGAGTATTTTTTTTGTAAAGCAGGGCCTGGCTGTTATGTGCTCTTGTTAGTTTTTGTGCTCAAAAAGAGCATGTTGTGTGTTGTATTAGTCACACAAGGCTAACCCCTTTCTCACTCTATACACCCATTTTCACACACACACACACACACACACACACACACACACACACACACACACACACACATACACACACACACATCCACAAGGGCATACACACACATATGCACAAATCCCTCTATGTCAGCAAGCTAAACTCATAAAACACTCTAATTGGCATGTAGTAATTTTGCTAGCTCTTATAATAAAAGAAACTTTTTTCTACCCCAATTACTTCTCCATGTTTATGTAATGGGGCTTGTTATTTTTTGACTTTTAATATCCCCCCTCATATAACTATAAGCTATGTGAATAACAGCCTTAATAGACCACAGGCCCTCAAGGATTTGTTACTTTTAGGGAAATCAGGGCTACAGTGATACAGTGTTTGCAAGCAATCCAGAGCAGTGACATCAGTTAATTACATAAATTGGAGCGGGATCAGGCCAGCCATGAGAGAGATTATGACACAAGGGCAGACTGAATGGCTAGAGGGACACAGCCCAGTGTTTCTGACACCAGCTTTCAGGGGGAGAAGGAATTACATCACTGTGTTGGGGTTATGTAAAACACTAGACCTGCTGTAAGACTCAAACCCCCTCTGAGAAAAACATTTAGAAGGAAATAACTCCTTAAGAGAGATGGAGTAAGGGATGGCCTATTTAGCTCAACCAGAACATTTCTCTTTGCGTGCAGGTGAGCTATGGGCACCAAAAAGAACAATCAAGAAAAGCAGAGTGAATGAACTTTGGTATCACTTTTGGTATAAATGAACGAAGAAAACTGCAAACAAATCCACCAGTACCTCCAAGAAGAAAATATCACACTGACACCCAGGCTAAAGATATGCTCTGTGTGGTAAAAAAAGAGAGACCTACTAGCCAGCCGGCACTAGAGGGGGTGTGAGATCTCCACCTCCTCATCAGTAGGCCTAAAGTCTATCCCATAGACGCTCAGAAACCCAGAGGGGAGATCAAAGCCTGTGTGATCCAGTGGCTGTTATATCACCCCCGGCCTGCTCTCCCACTGCGGGGCCTCCTGTTACGGCGCAGGCAACAGGGAAGAGAGGGAATACAAAACACTGACCTGGTCCCGTTCATGCATGCAACCTTCATGGGATTCCTTAGAAAGGATTTAATTCCTCCCCTCTTCTGCAACTACATTTACATTCCACTTTGCATTCCATTAATTTCCATGTGACCACACTTGCATGTTTTTTCAGGCAACATGAATAGGCATGAGCTGCACATGCACTCACAAAAAAGATGCACGGCCTCAAGAACTAAAATGGGTTGAATCTTCTTTCAGTTATTGTTCAAACTTAAGGGAAAACAGTTTAGCCTATGCAGATTTAATTTGGTATTTGTATTTTAATTCAACATTTATTTCACCAGGCTTCTCAATTATGAAAAATAGCAGCCTCTTGATTCCTGCTTTCGCCACTCCATTGTTCACCTTGTTATAAACTGTGGTAAAATCAGCGCTTCCTCCCTCTGACTTTCCTTTCCTGTGTGCTTCGTGAGATGAAGCGAGGAGACAGGCTTGATTGGACCCTGTTTTCTTCCCTCAGTGGAAAGGCATCTCAACAGGCCTGCTATTGACCACATCCACCAGGGGAGGGAGTGGGTCAATGTAACAGAGAGCAGGGGACCATTTTGGAGCACTTAACTATAATCAGTAAATGCACCCCGGTCGCAATTAGCGCAGGGCCACCCTGAGAGTGTTCGTTTTGCTCACAGCTCTGTCTGTGTTTTATTCTGCTCCACAGGAACCTTGTAATGCAAATAGCACTCCTCACTCCCAGCTTAACAACGGGAAAGGAGGCAGGAGGTGTGTTGGAGCACGCTGCTGTCCTTACTTGGTGGTTGTTTCAGCGAACACAGTTGCTTTCCTGTGTTTCGGGCAGGAATAATCCATAAATCCTTATATATTCTTATAGTCCATTGTTCTGCTGCAGCCGACTTGCTGTAAAACAAACCTTTCAAAACTGGGCTTACGTGATGAGAGAAAACATCATCAGAGAGAGGGTCATCATCTGTTGTACTCAGGCTCAACATTCGTGACCAATGATTTGCTCTGGTCCGGGGTCGGCCTTGCTTCAGCTGTCTGCAGTATATCTAAAATAGCTGTTATGCCACAGCAGCCGGCTTTATGCAATTAGCCCAACAAAATGGCTTCTTTTCATAAATCAGGACTTGGTAGAGCTTGTGAAGGTGAGAGAGAAGCTTTTTTGTGTGCGGAAAACAAAGAGGAGACAAATATGTGACAGGTAGCTGGTGCTATCACACTGAGCCTCTCCAATGCACCAACACTCATTTATGATTCACTGCACTTAGTCATCCATTCTCCTCCTTTTTTCCCCCTGCTCCCATGAAGAAAAGGCAAACAAAACAGACAGGCAGACAGACCGACAAACAAACAAGCGGAGGGCCTTTTTAACTGATGCTGGCATTTGCGTAGAACAGGTGCTGTAGTTATGATTGATTTGAGCTGCAATGTGCATTGACGATTCAAAGAGGGGGACTCGAGCACAAAGACGTGCACATGAGTTCAAGGAGTCTGTTAAACTCTCTCCTCCTGCGGTATACGCTTGCCTCTGACTGATTCGAGAGCAGCAGCGTTAACTCCGTCAGCAGCATGGGTGTCTGTGATGCTTGTGGGTACAGATATCTGACTGTAGGACACCTGTTAGCACACACACACACACACAAAGGAAGGCACACTAAAGTATTTGACCTCCTTTTCCCTTAACCACCTGTTTACTGTGCTAAGAGGAGGAAAGAACAGTTTATTTACACTTGTTCTGCAACTCCTCTGTGTCACATAAGATGCACATGTTCTGTACATGAGCACATTAAAGGATTTCAGTTAGATACTTCTTTTTCTATACTTTATATTCAATGCATCCCACAAGTCCAGGCTCTGTTGAATGTTGAAACCTACTCGTGCAAAGCTCCAGCTCAGACACCCAACAACTGTATGCAGAAATACATTACTGGTGCATCTCTGCTCTTACGGCCAGCTGAGAGGGATGGGGCTCTGTGATCCTATATGGCTTCTGGACGTGATGATTGAAATGCCACTCAAATTTGCGTGAGGGACAGAGGTCAGGATAAAGGAAATGTAGAGAGGAAGGGAGGGATGGGCAGAAGTAGGAGGCCATCAGAGAGAAGGAGGGTGGGAGGTTAAGGGAGGATGACGATGGATGGAAAGTTGTAAAAAGAAGCAAAGAGGGGGAAAGGGGACAAGGGGCAGGGATCACTAATGAAAGTTCCCTGCTGTTTTGTCAGCTGTTCTTCTCGGTGCCCTGAGCAGTGCTGTGTACAAGGCCAGAAACTCTGGGTATGCTAAATGGGCCATCTCTGCCTCTTCCTCACTCTCTCAAAGACACACACACACACACACACGCACACACACACTCAATATGAATGGTGAATGAACACACCTAAAAACCTCGTCTTTGTGTCTGACTTGAAGCCTTATTGTCACCATGGTGACACTGTGAGCAACAGGGTTGGTGTGGGACTTTGGGCCTTTGGGGAGTTTTGTGCTCCTCCAGCACCTACGTGTGTTATGTAAAGAGCTTGACACACATATTGACCCAGGATGGAAGTGGAGTTTGGGCTTACGGGAGCTTCTCAGCATCATCCTATTTTTGCATTTAAAACCTGCTTCAAAACCAGAACGATAGGAGCATATTTAACAGCACTGCTAACAGCAAAGTCATGCCAAAGACTTAAATAAGAAATTAGAAATCTACTCTGGAGTTGTCAGAGAAGAAAGCGTTCTTGCAAGGAGAGCTATGACTCAAAGCCAATAATAATAACAGTGTCATAGGTAAAATCTATTCTCTGCGCTGAGAGGGAGCACAAACGCACAATTCACACAGCTGGTAAGAGGCTGCAGATGAAAGCCAATTTGGTTTCTTTGTGTAACCGAGAGCTTCAGTTGGACCACAGGTCCCCGTGGAACAAAGACAGAGAGAAGCGAGGGAGAAAGAGGAAGAGAGTGAGAGCAAGAGAGGGAATGAGATAGTGAAAGGGAGGAGAAGGAGAGCTTGGCAGAGGGGGGGCATCCTGGCCCACCTGGGCAAACAATAGCAGCGAGATGAGAGTGTGGCTCAAGGGCCCTCCCTGTCCCTAAAGTACACAGATGTCGGTTGGGGCAGGCAGGCAGATCAAAACAGCCCCGGTCTAGTTCAGGTGTTGCACCTTCAGAGGCAAACGGACAATTTTGGAACAAGAGCCTTGGTTGCTATGGCGACGGCCGCAACAGAGAGACTCTTTTTAGAACTCATGTGAAATGATGCGTGTTAATGTTCTTCATTCATTTCGACAAAAAGCCAGAGCAGAAAAAGGGTTGAAAAGATTTGTATACACTTTAAAAAAAAAAAAAACGCAAGGATGTTTTATTTAAGTCAATGATGTTAAATGCATTTCCTGCTCAAATGAGAGTATTATGCTGTAGTTTATTTGTGTGCTGAAAGCAGCTTGTGCAGGATCCAGGGTTGCATGTTAATAGATTTGGGTAATATGTCTATACTGAATGTACAGCCTTGATTTCTGCTTAGGGTACTGAAGCCTTCAATGGAATACATACAGAACACCTTCTCACTTTCATGTAAGCCTTAGTTGCTCATGATTATTGTGAGAAGTGCAAGTGTAGTTTTGGTGGATGACCTATGAAATTCTGCTTCAAGGATGGTAAGTTGAGTCTGCTTTAATCCAGTATGTATATGGAAACGCCATCATAACAACACTGTGGCAGGATCTGGAAAGATGAGATCTTGCTGGCCTTATTAAAAGCTCTTACTATAACCATGTGCTCCAGATCTCATCTTTCCAGATCCTGCCTCAGTTGTCCTGTCTGTTGAGGCACCGGTTTGAGCTTGAAGTTGGCTGATGTGCTGAGACTCCATCACCTCTGGATGACAACACTGTCTTTGTTAAAAAGGAAGCCATCTGTTTCATGATATATAGATTCTGGCTGTAATGAAAGACTGTGTGGTGGTGTCGCTGCCTCCCTGATGTCCCTGCTGTGTTTAAAGGGGTGATGTGAGTTATGTCAGGTTCATGCTGATAACACACACTGAGATTCCGTGTTCTCTCAGCTCAGTAATCATTGTGTTTGCTGTATATGTGCGTTTATGTGCAAAAACCTTCCCAATACTTCTGCAGGGCCATTTGGTGGTATGAGGATATGAACATTGAACAGGTTGTGTGTAACAGGACAGGATATAACCTTTGTGTTTAATCAGCCACACACATACACACACGCCAAATTGCCTGGTATGGTTGAGCAGCTACTGTTCACATTTATAGTGATTTATTTGTCTTCTTTTATTTTTCTTCTTTTTTTATTATACTATTTGTGCTTTTTCCTTTTTTTTGTTATCTACAATCTCACTGGAACATGTTTCTTTTTTGTTTCCTCAGTGGGCTGATATACAGCATCTTAATGCTCTTTGGTGCCTCCCAGCTTGTGCACCCAATAACCAGCTGAACTCAACAGACAATCCGACGCGCCTCGCTCATAAAACACTGGGATTAGTCTTCAAAGCCTGGTGGCCAAGCACACAGGAGAAGTTCATTAGTTTGCATTGCTCTTTTTTGGTGAAATTTAGCAATGTAACAGTTTGAATATAGCAATAAAATATAGCAGTTTTCCTTGTTTGTGTCAGCCTGTCTGCAGTAGTGATGTCTAAGGCAATGGGTTTGGCAGAGGTAGACTAAAACCCCCTTGGATGCTGCCCCATTCCTAATGCTAAACCTTTTAATATTTAACCAGGATCCAATACAGGGGTAATTATTTTTCCAAACAAATTACGCCTCAGGCCAAAACCACCGCAATCTGATACACCAGAGCGATACATTCTCTGTCACAAGGCGCTATTAGTCATTTTAAATTATTTATCAAGCTTGGGTGAAATAGGATTTGCTTCAGATCCGTTTTATGACTAGAATGCTGCTTGAACAGAATCTTGAGTGGTCTTTATACTCCAAAAAAGCAATTTTTATGAAAAGCTCCTCTGGCTCATCCTAAGAAACCCCTGGAGACGTCGACATGCAAGGAGTTCACTGAGACACAAGGTCAACAAAAGAATTGACAGCGCTGACGTACATTCTGTGCAAACAGCCTTTTCTTATGACATCGAAACAAGATTGCTATGCAAGACTTCACCCCAGATCACTGTACAATGATAACAGATACATTGGATCCTTTGTGTTGATTTTGTCATGTCATAAACTTCCTTTACCCTTTTTTTTACCTTTTTGTTGACCCATACATTTTTTAAATGGTAAAAAAGCTTCCTGTAAATAAGGACTGTATCATGTATCTTAAAACCTGAGATACCTTTTTCTTTTCATATCCATATTTCTCCCTGAACTAAAGTGAAATATCTTTTATAAAATATTTCTGATCCTGGTGAAAATCGACTACCACAAATGCAGAGCCAAGTGTGGCGTTAATAATTGGAATCTGAAAGTCACATTTATGACTTTATGAGTGGTGCTGAAAATAGCATCTGTGGTAAGAACAGAGCCTCATTTAATTCTGCCATCTGCAATGAAAAATAGCAACATTTTTAGGACAACTGACAACGACAACTGTCAGCATGAATACGAGCTATGTTTAACTGGGCTGTCGAACATCTTCTGTCAAACATGATGAAAACATTAAAAAAGCAAAGCGGAAAAATTTGTTGAAATGGTAGTTGGAGCAGAGTAAAGTTATTACATTGAGCCAGGGATGATACTAAATGAAGAGAGAGAAAGAGAGAGAGAGAGAGAGAGAGAGAGAGATGGGGGGGGGGTCATCAAAGCCTCTTTTTCTCTCTATACAGGGGGCCCCAGCTGGCTGGCTGAGCGACAGAGAGCTCTGCCCACTTGCCTGCTGCAAATTAGCAAAACTATTTACTCTCGTATATGCACATTAGCAAATTCCTCCAATTGAGAAAACAAATGCATCTGTTTTGTTCTGTTGAAAACTTCATGGGAAACCTGCATGGGCCTCTGCACACCAGGCATTCTCTGTCACAGTGGCAGTCAGTCCTAACACACACACACACACACACACACACACATACATACACAACCAGCATGAAGCCAATTGCAGGTCCCTGCCGGGCCTCTCCAAACCCCCCAATCCTCTCCCCAGCTGGACAGCTATAGCTTGGATCAGTCTCTCTCAGTGTCTCTCCTGCCCTCTGTCTGCCTCTCTTTCCGACTGTTGCTGATAGTCTCTGTTTTTCTCTGTCTTTGTAACTCTCTCCCTCTGTAATTGCACCACTCTGAATGTCATCAATACTCCCACTTAAATAAGGAAATTCAGGGTCCCAAAATGAACATTTCTCTTTGAACATTTTTTCTTTAGCAAGTCTTCATTGCCCTTGCTGCATATTTTCCATCCTGGAGTTAGCTTTTAAATATTCATGTAAGTGGATGGAAGAGGTGAGGGGGGTGAAGGGAAGGTGAGGGGAGGTGGGAAAGAAGAGAAAGGGAAGGAGGGCGGGAAGGAGCCGAGGCAGCCCCCCCCCCTTTCTGGAGCTCCCTGCGGTGGGATGACGGGCATACAGGAATTGTGGAAGGGGGGGATCAGCAGGAGCCCTCATGATTTATTTAGACCCGGGGGCACCTGTGCCAGTCAGCCGCTGATGGCAGCCATCACCCTGCCAACCCACTGGTGTTTGAATCCAGAAAAGAAAGACGAATGTGTGGCAAGCAGGAAAATTAATATACGGCTACTGCTGTGAGAAAATTCACCTGTCCAGTTAATGATTTTCAGACTTAAGTGAGAAGAAAATTCCATTGTTCTGTGGTCTACAGTTGAGTCAGGACATTTTAATGACCTTCCACTTTATGATTTTCTTAGTTAGCCTGCGGTGTTATGCAGGAACTCTCCAAACACCTGTAAGGTTGAACAAGTTCCTACTTGGGTGCTGGCAACATTTGCTAACCATCCCAAAAGCGCAGGTGAGGAAGAATCCTATGTTTCAAATGAGCCAATCAATATAGAGCAGACAGATTGCAGCCTTAGTGAACTTAAGTGGGCGGCTCGCTGCGTTTTTATCAAGGCAGCTTAATTTCCGCCAGCTTAATATCCTGGAAAATGTATGGAAATTGAACTGCGAGGGAGAACAAAGACAAGTAGCCAGGACGAAATCATGTGGCGAAACTTCAAAAGCTCTGTATTATCGTAGGAGCACACAGTCACACGGTAGCAGGGGTGCACTAACACCCACAGATGCACCACACACACCCACCCGGGCAGCCTGTCAGAGTGTATCAATAGGTGTATCCATCTGCTAGGTGGTAAAGTTCACTTTTTCCTTAAGAGTTAAATAATTCTCATTCATTATTTGCCAAAATGACTGTGAGCGCTTGACTACTGTATAGGTTCCGATGCATATGCTTGACTACCGGTAGTTAATTAGCTTAGCTGCTACATGTCTCCTGCTTGCCGGCTGCTCTGTGGAGACACACGGAAGAGCTGCCCAGAGGCAAATTATAAATGAGAAACAGGTTATTAGGATTCTGTCATGCATACTAAGGTGTTATGAATGCCATAAAAAGCACAGTAGTGAATACAGGGAGCTGTAATTATCATTTTAGGGGTCTTTCTTTTATACGGCAGTTGCTGATAATAGCCGGTGATTTCAGCATCTGCAGTCAACAGCAACAGGATGGCCCAGGCCCTGAGTGGTCACAAGCTGGAAATAGAAGCTAAATAAAAAACAAACCAACCAGAAAGTCAGCAAAAAAAGTAGCAACATGCAACAGCAGCCACACAGTCAGGCTCAGCCTAATGAAAGCTCATTTGCATTAGTAATAATCTGCCACTGCTTGGGGGAAATAGAGCGCTGTTCAAGGTACTGGTGAGGAATGCAAAACAACGACCCTCTACACACCCCCACCTCCGTCCCCTACCCTCCTCTCCCCCACTCTCCTTCCCGTTCAAGATACTTTTCTCGGGGATCTTCATATAAACAACACCTGCCCTTTACGTCCTTTTCCAATTCATCTTTCCTCCGTGGCAACCCGATCCTGCCGTTTACCTACCTTTTTCTCCCTCTCTGCCACATACACATGCACACTTTAACACACGCTTCACAGAACAGTAACTAATAGCAACCTCATTCATTAAAACACCCCTTGATGTTTCACACGGAGGCAGGGTAAATGTGCCGGAACGCCTACCCTGCAATGCTAACAACAGATAGAGAGACAGATAGACAGGTGGGGCAGGGGCTCGTCTTACACTTAGCCGCCTCAGCCCGAGCAGTGACTGCACCACCCCTGATGGAGACAGATACATATTTCATCAGTTATTAAGGCTACGACATAAGCCCGGTGGTGTCAGAGATCCTACTGTAGCATCAGCTGCACCCATCTTTACTGCCAACGTGAATAAAGATAGGGGCTCTAAAAGTAGAAATGCGGAGAGTTCCATAACATGAGCTTTTTGTGAAGTTTCCATCTGGATGCATTAAGATCTCTTCTGCCAGAGGTCTTTCACTTTACACTGATAGCGCTGAGAGTACACAGACACTGGCCACTTCAGATCACTGGTGGCATCAACAAGCCCATTCCTCCCTCTCAGACATTACTGACTCATTTTCTTTTCACCGACAATGTCTAACAGGCTAATTCCTCTGGCTCTATTACTGTAGAATAATGTACCACATAGGTTGCCCATGCATGTTTATGTATGAAGTCTGTGATGTGTGCATGTAACAGGTACAAGTTGACAGGTGCTGACATGTGTGCAGTATGTGCTGTACAGCTTCAGGCTTCCAGGTTGTTAATATTTAGATGGTTAATTACTAGAGGAAATTGCTCTGTCTCTTTCTCTGTCCCTATGTCTTGTGGCAACTGAGAAAGCCACTGAACAACTGCCACTGTGAGAAAGCCTTTCGGTATGTGCACAGAAAGGGTGGGCTATGAAAAAAGAGGGGCTAGACGTGATAATTCAGTATTTATATATGGGGCTAATGGTGCATGCCATTCATAGCGTTGCACTCATTTGTACACACAAAAAGTAAGAATGAAAACAGAGCTTGGCCTGTCGCTGCGTGAAGTGGGTGTGATTGTCAGATTGTTGGATTCAGACGCATTTCCCACAAATTTCAACACTGGAAAGGTGTACTTCCGTTGGGGTATACTGACCAGTTAAGTGTATGTCTAGGCGTTCGGCATGATGAGGAGTCCGTGAGCAAGTTCAGGCATCTATCGCAAACTAGCCAAGGCATAGGGAGAGATTAACAAGTTGGGTCACCCACCCATTTTTTTGCCCCTAGTGGTACTGTAACTAGTCATTCAGATAGTTTGGGCTATATTTGCTCAGGTTTTTACATATTTGTCCCTGAGATAGCAGCCTAGTACAAAATTGTGTTGGTGGCCCTCAAAGCAATTAAAAATTCAACAGAAACAATGTTCCTTCTTCTTTAGAACTACTTTCTAACAAAGAAAGAGTCCCTATGAAAACAGCTGACTGTTAGGAGGATTATCCAAAGTGACAAAGCACAAACCAAATTCCATTCATCGCCATTGTATTGGGGGGGATACAGCAATGTCAGACAGTGATATCTCAAAACCTGAGCAAAAACTCATTATGGCTGTAGATACTGCTAAACAATCTTTTCTTTTTGCTATTTGCATGAGCCAAACCTAAGTATAACATTGGTTTGGGTTCAGGTTTCAAAATTTAGGAACCCCAGTTAGGCCCAGTTGGTACTGTAGCTGTGTCTGAAAGTCGCAGAAATGGACCAGACACCAGCATCAGTTCCATGTCCAGGCAGACCTCTAATGGATGTACATAAAGGCATGGAAACAGAGCAGTCCTTTGGGGACACCAAAATCCCATACCTAAATGACCTTCATGACAGTCTAGCAGACAGTCATGTAGGGTGAGAGAGTGTGTCCTCCCAACATCCCTGCCTCTTTCTGCATGTTACACCTAATTTTCCATACTAGCAGCCAACACAAGGCCCTGCTCCTGCCAGCTGCACCACCTCAGGAAACTTTACATGATCTTAAAATAATGTCTTGCTGCATTCCACCCGTCTCATGGCCTTTACCCGATGAGATAAATAGGACAAACATGCCCAACTGGGACAAGACAATAATCCCTTTATCTGGCACAGGGTAAGCTTGAGTAGCCGGCTTACCTGTTACATCATTAGCTATAGGCAAGAGGGGAGAAGAGGAGCAGGAAAGGAGAGGAGGATAAAAGAAGTAGGACCAGGGTTAGGTCACAAGTTGATGTAATCGGGACATAAACACCACACAATAATTAAGAACAGGACAGAGAGACACAGAATGCAGAGAGCTTAACGTAGTAATACATTCATAAGATTGTAGGGAGACTGTACAGTGACTGTACAGGGAAGTACAGTGGCACCAAGTGTAGATGTGCTACAGACAGGCCTATTTGACAAGGATAGATGAGCTCAGCTACATGAGCCTGTATTTGCTAAGCACTGAAGCGTACAAAGTTGAAACTCTAAGCACCCTAAGAGCTGTTCTTGCAAATAACACATCATTTGTTTACCTTGAATACTGGTGTTTTATTTGCATGAGTCAACCTTGTGGAAAATCCATAAGTCATTTGCAGCACATACGACATCACCAGCATACGCTAGCTGTGACATCAGAAATACAAACAGCCATGTGTGAGGGCTATGAAAGCCGCACCAGATGGATGTAAGCAAAAGCGCGTGATAATGGCTT
Organism: Maccullochella peelii; assembly: GCA_002120245.1. Lineage (NCBI taxonomy): Eukaryota > Metazoa > Chordata > Actinopteri > Centrarchiformes > Percichthyidae > Maccullochella > Maccullochella peelii. The sequence goes on along the minus strand of LKNJ01001334.1, from coordinate 91,453 downwards.
TGTAGTTATAATGTCTGCACATGGGCTTAAGATGACTCTTTCTTCAGTCGCATCTGTATGAAAAGATTGAAAAAAAAAGAGGAAAAGAAGACAAACACGTTGCTCTCACGATTCCTCCTTACCATTATCCCAGTCTCATATCATTTCACCTCATCAATCAAAAACAGGGCTTGTTGGGGGGAGGGGGGTGTTTTTGCTATTGTGGAGGATATTGAGTAACACAGAGCCAGCAGGTTGGAGTGGGCAAATCACACCTAGTTGTAATCTCTACCCTACCGTCTGTAGAACAGAAACTATCCTGCTATCTTCTCATCTGAAATCATCAAAGATGGTTTGATGTTCTCCACTAAGCTTTTGAACTCACCATGAACTCTACCCACAGCCAAAGTTTGTTTGCTGCCCCAAGTGCATGCGATGCTAAGACACCCGTAGTGCTCATCTCCCATGAGCTCACTCTTTGAACTGAATTGTAACACTTGCCTCATTCCTCACAATGAGTCCTGGTAAAGCACAGCCAGTCTTGTTGTTGACATACAGCACATGCATGAGCACTACAGAAAACCCTGTGACACGCACACACACACACACACACACACACACACACACACACACACACCACTCCCAGTGCCTCAAACCAGGGTCACCAAGTCCCTGGTCTAGGTTTTGGTGGCTGGTGGCTAATTTTCTGGTGAATATCAGCCTTTCTTTCCCTTCCTCCGCTGCCAAGAGGAAATGAAAGGATGATCTCTCCTTTCTCCTCCACTCGTCACTCCCCGAGAAAACAAACAGGAACATTTTATGGCCTGCTTGTTGACCTACAGCCCAGGAGTAACAACAACAGGCTACTTGTGGTGTTTACTTCAGGATGAGCTACTTAAACTGATACAACAGCACTGCCCTGTTGACATGTGCAATCCAATTCCCATACAGGGATCTTAATATACTGTAGGTTTAGGAGACAGTTGGGGAGAAGTGTTTATAAAATACAGTTCAATAAACACTATAGCTCAAATAAAATAATACACCTGTCAGATGTGATAAAAGATGATCAGGATCTGAGGATTTCTGAGTTTTTTTATCTTATGAATGCAGCAGTTTGAAACCCATTACTGCTCACTCTCAATTCTCTCTACTGTAAGCCTTGCTAGTTTCCTTTTTTAACGGGAAACAATGGTCTTCAATGTAGCATATTTAAAAAGCCACTGATAAACTGTAAAGATATAAAAACCAAACTCTATCAACAGAATCCACTAAATGGGGACCACAAATTTCTCTTGACAGAATCTGCACTATGCGCAGTTGCAGAGCCACCACCTGGCATGCGTGTGTGGGTATGTGTGTGTGGCTGTGTGTGTTTACGTGTGTGGTACCATACACACACCTGTTCTTCCCTCAGCCCCAGCCCCGGCACCAGGCCTGAGCCCCAAACAAAGCTTCTCTCTGTACGGACATGGAGACTGTTTGATTTCTCGCACAGTTCCCCCAATGCTGCCTCTGCTGAAACCTAAACACACGGTTTGCTATGGACGAAAAAGACTGTTCAAGAAGTACTGTGAGAAGAAATAAAGGCCTTCCCAGAGACTCATCTGGTTCTAATGCAGGGCCCGTTGGTGTGGATTACAGGCACATATTACAGGAGAACTCAGACTGACCCCTCATCTCTATCCCAGGGGAAATGGGAGTTAGCCATGGTGATGGTGGGCTGAGGGTCCGGGGGCCTGGGGACGAGAGGGGTGAATAGAAGCCTGTGGGCAGGCTGCCACCCCACATGTTTGGTGCACTTCTTCAATGAGGGAGTTTCTCTGAGATCTTTTCAAAAACCCTCAATTGAAAAACAGGAAGAAAACACTTTTTTCCCCTGAACCTCTCAATGACACTAAAAAATGTCATTGCTTCAAATATTTCCCGTGGTCTGTCACGTCTTTACCAAGTTTTGGAGGAACTAGACAGGCCTTAGATAATCTTCAAAGTAACACTAAAACATGCTTGTTTTTATCACATTAAACACAATAAGCAGCTGGCTACTCAGCAAGCCTTCGAGTTTTACTGTCCTATCCCACATTGGAAGGGGGGTTGACTATGAGGGTAAACAAGCTAACAGGAAAGGGAGAATGGGAGTGAGGAGAGTGAACTTCAGCAGCAGCTCATAAGGCTGGCAGCAAATCTGGGTGTTTGGCCAAATAATCAGCTCAACTAGGAAAACATTCCTATTAAAGCAGGGATAAATCAAACAAGATGCAGAAAGCGCAATGATCATCCAAACAGAACAAACAGGAACAAAGAGAAGGATGTGTCTCTTTTTCTTTGGGCCATTTCCTCTTTGCATCTGCAATGTTACATACAATACCTAAATCAAGTCTTTTATATGCATTTCATAACAAACTAATTATTATTTCAAAGTCACAGCTCTTACCTGTAGTATCTGGACTGTAGATAAGTGGAGCAGACTGCTTTGGACACATGGCTGGCTGAGCCAAAGTCAATGACTTTGACCCTGTAGGGCTGTCGAGACGGGTCCACAAGCATGATGTTCTCTGGCTTCAGGTCAGCGTGGATCAGCCCCAGGCTCTTCAGTTTCATTAGTGCTGTGGCCACTTGCTGTAGCACGGGTCTGATGTACTTGAGCGGCAGAGGGCTGAACTTGTTCTGCTTGAGGAAGTCGTACAGGTTCTGCTCCAGCATCTCAAATACCAGGCACGTGTGGTTCTTGTGCTGGAAGCACTCATAGGCCCTCACAAAGTTGTAGTCATCCGCACTCTCCGTGCTGAGACGCGCCAGGATGCTGACCTCGATCTGACCCTGCCGTGCATACGACGGGTGGTTTTTTAAGATCTTGATCGCTACAATCTCGTTGGTGCCCCTCTTCCAGCACTTAACCACCTGTCCAAAGGTTCCTCGCCCCAAGAATTCCAACACTTCGTAGGTGTTAGTCATGGAGCAGAGCACCTCATGTTGCACCAGCTGGTAGTCCCCTTCACTGTTGGAGCCGCTGTTCTTGGATGTTGCTGTGGAGGTGGCGGTTGCCACTGTGGCCACCGTGGCTCCACTGGCTGCTCCGTTCTGGATCATCGGTGGGCCGTGCTCCTCAATGATCTGCACACTGCTGTTGTTGTCAAGCTCCTCACTCTTGCGTTTAAGCCCGCATCGCTGGTAGGTATCTAGGAGACTGACCGTGCTGCGGCGTGTCAGGTTGTGAACACCAACTCCGCCACCCAAACCACTGCCGCCGCCGCCGCCACCTCCACTGCTGTTGCTGCTGCTGCCTCCACCCCCGCTGCCCAGCAGAGACCCCACGGCCCCCGAAGTGCTGCTGGCTGAGGCGACCACAATGTGGCCCGCGCTGGCTGGGAAGATGAGTGCCTGCTCGAAGGGCAGGGTGGAGCTGGCGACCTGCAGGGAGCTGTTGATGCCTAGGGGGCCACTGGCGGCCGACAAGTTCTTGCTGCTGTTGTGGCTGTAGACTTTGCTGTGTGTGCCGTACCCTGTCATATCCCAGTTACAACTCTGCTCCACCTTCAGTTTCTTCACGCTAAAGAAGGCACTTGATTGGAGAGTGTGAGGGGAGAAGACTTGCACTTGCGAGGCCATACCTGTGACAAGAGGGGATCAGAGGGGAGGAGCAAAGAGGACAGGAGGGGAATGAAAGTGAGAGGTTAGGAAATTGAGAGTGTCTGAAACACGAGCGGTAGCCAGAAGCTTTAAATAAAAACAGCTTGGGTCAGAGCAGAGCATTAAAACACCAAGCGTATATGCTGATGCTCTTGAACTCTTTAACATCATAGTAAAGTAACAAGCATAAAATAGCCTTCAAAATGTCATTAAGCATTTGTTGCTTTGTCATTAAATTGTTTCTAAGTAATACTGTCATCTAGTATTTTTGTAATAAAACATCAGATAGTACGTCATTAAAACTGGTGGGAAAGGGATGGGTTTTTTTAATCTAATGTAATGACATTTTTTAGATTGTTACATAACATAAATAAAAGCCAGATTGTTTAGCAGAAAGATAAGCAGGTTAAGATTAAGTAGTGCTTATACAAACCACTGGTTCATGTAGAGGAAATGCCATTTCCCCACTGTTCCCATCTGCAGCAAAGTAAATAGGCTGAGTGAATACTAAAAGAATACCCTTTCATGGGACACTCCACAGAGACAGCGGAGCAACACAAAAACAGGCCCACAAAAAAGTCTCAAGGAATGATTGCAATTTCCTTCCCCGCTACACAACCCAGCCCTTACATTTATTGGTACGAAAATTACTCAGTTTAGGGAAGGTGGTGGAAGAAATTTCCTTCAAGTAACTATGAGAACAGGAGAGGGGCACTGAACTCCCTCTCAACTACAGATCCCGAAGACAACAAAACAAATGCAAAACTGCAGTGAGGCTGTGCTCTGAACTCCTGGGAACAAGCTGCCTCAGAATAAGCAAAAGCTTCTCCAAGCAAACAACTGCCCAAAAATAGTCCCTTTCTTTATCTCTCTCTTTGCTAACAGGCTTGTTTGTAACATTGAAATGATTATTACAGCACAAGGATGATTATGTGAGACTTGTAGTAATGCTATGTTTAAACAGTTTCCAGTAAACCCAAAATTAGTTTACTGCTAACAAACTAAGAGCTTCCACCTGGCCATGCCAACGGCCACACAATTAGGCCTTACTGTTGATCAACTGATGCATGAATCAAAGAATGTTACGGGTGCAGCTCGCACACAAACGCTAACAAAATCCATGCATGCAAACAGCCCTTAAACTTTGTTTGTTGCTGGGGAAAAAATGCTGCTTTTGTGTATTTAATTGACATCTTGAAAGCTGGGAAGTTTTGTTCTGTTCAAAGATAATTCGAGGACCATTTCCCTCCAAGATGGGAGGACTTCCATAATCGTGGGCTCTATTCTGCGGACAGCAAGCAGAGAGGAGGGGACATGCCTGGTCACTTTGTCATTATTAGCCCTTTGAGTGGTGATGATGATTAATTCAGTAGGAAGTTGGCAGCCCTCCACTATACTTTGCTTCATTTGTCTTTTTTAACTCTCCTAACCTCTCTTCCTCCTCCTTTTTAGATTTTTTTCAGCCTGTCTGTGGCCTTTCTTGGACTTACTCTGAGCGGTCATCTGGTCTTAGCCCTAATGCTGCAGGATTGAAGCTACAGTGCACATTAGAGGGCTCAATGTAAGCTTGGCAGATGTTGTACAGTAGCTGATGTAGCATAGCACCTCCATACTTACTGTAGTACTTCTTTAAGCCTCAGCCATGACATCTGCACATATGTGCTCTGAATAATCATTAAGATGTAGTGGGGTTTTTTTTGCCCATGCTTATTCACTTCATGACCAGTCCCGTAGGTATGGCTGGTCCAGAGAGGTAATGAAGATCGTCCGCCAGGCTATTAGGGGCAAGGCTCTCTGCTAATCACATAAGCCCTGAAGGCCAGATGTCACTCCTTGGATTACCAATTCCTGTGCCTGGACTTTACGCTAAAAATAAATTGAATGATGGTTTGCGTCACAGGGCAGCGTCAACAGTGTGTGACTGAGAGCCTGACAGGATAATCACAGGCACAGACTGATGAACACAAAGATGGACGGACAGACACAGAGCTGACTTGTTCCTCTTATGGAAAATTCCAGCATTACATATCTGCCAGCATGATTATGGATAGCTCGAGGTTTTACAAGGCCAGATTGAGGCTAGCTGCTCTTTGCATTAGCATTACATGAATTCCTCCTCAACCTTGATCTTAGTCACTTATTCACTCTCTGTCAGTCAGACACTGTGGTCAAAGAGTTCAGTTGACATTGCCTACATGGTGCAATGAACTGTGGGCCACACATGTGCCCCTAAACTGGGGAAGTCTCTAAAATATAGCTGACAAAAATGTTTAGAAATTCATAGGAACCTCTTGAAATTCAGCTTTGACTTGTTAAGAAATTCTGCACAGCTGGTTTTGCCATAAAACTCAAAGCTGTACAAACAGCACCACAGTTTAGAGCCATGTGTGGAACACTGCAAAGTAATTAAATGAACCAAAAGTAAGAGGTCAAACAGCTGGAATGTTATCTCATGACAACATACACGGGCAACAATGTGACCAATTTTACTTCATTGGGAAAGCAGCTCCACTCCTCATGAATCATTCTTCACCCAAACTGAAGTTCAAACATATTTATGATCTCGAATCTGAACAACCAAAGCCTCTATACCGTCAAAAACAACACGGTGCAAAAGACCTTCCCTTGAAAATGTCCTCTTGAAGTTTATTTGAATTTTTGAACTCTATGCCAATTGCAAAACTGTAAAGGTCCATTGTTGTACATTTACAATGTTGGAATGCCTTCAGTAGCCAAGGCTTTCCAGCATACCTAAAGGAACACTGTGTGTCCCACATACTGCAATTAAGCATGCCAGAGAGGCATTTTCCACTGTTTGGAGGCAGCATGTTGAAATGGTAGTAGTCAGTGTTTTTAGAGAGATTACTTCTCTGTCAGGGGTTTGTTAATCTTCTTTTTGGGAGGATCAGGGCCGTTCTGCATGCCTTGCGAGGGTGAGAGACAGACTGAAAGGGAGGGAAGGAGAATAGAGCGTGGAGAGCAGGGCCACGAACGGCCCTCACATTCTAGCCTGTGACCTGCTTCTGTGTACTCTCTTTTATTAAACTCGTCATTTATACTCCGCTGACAACATGACAGAGAGTATTGATGAGGACGCCTTTAGACACCACCAAACCTGCCAAGTAGCCCTTTGTAATTACAAATAGTCTTTCAATATAAAACCTGCTTATCATTCAACTCATCCATTTCTGTTCTCAAAGTTCTGTGCATTATACAGAAATGTAATTTATTTGCAGTGTGATGGCAAAAATGCATAAAATCAGGCCCATAAGTTTAAAAATATCTGTCACCTGGGAGATTTTCCAGAGATAGCAGTCAGGTCTGTTTGGTCGACGTCCCCTGGCCTGGATATATTTGGACTACTTCCTGAGGCCTAGAGGCTACCGACACTGGCAAAAACGCTCTGATGACCCTGTCTCTTAACTGGACATCCAACTGTCTGCAGGACTGCAGGGTGTGTGTGTGTGGGGTGGGGGTTTAGGGCAAATTAATGGCTAATGAAATGACTTCTGACTGTCTAGACAAAGCATTATCCCACCCTTCGCTGCTGTTTGCATGTGGGGGTTGAGGCACTGCACCCTGACACATACAGACAGAAACAAATTAAAGGAAAGACCAACATAATGTGTCTTAGTAAGCTACTGGGCCACCAGAACAGCTTTAATTCGCCCTGTTATATCTTCTCCAAGTCTCTGGAAATCTTCTGGAGGAATGACCACCATTCTTCCAAAAGAGATTATCTCATTTGGAATTTTGATGATAGCGATGGAGAGCGCTGTCTAACATGTCAGCCCCAACTCTCCCATAGGTGGACAGTTGGGTTGACTTCAAAGACCATAGCATAATGATGTCTTTTGTACCATTCAGTGAGCCCCTGTACTCTGTATGGAAGCATCTGCATATATTTCTTAACTTATGTATCCAGGTTTTCTTTTAATTTGTAATTTGAGGGATGTCACATGTATACGGGCATGATGGCCAACACAACTACTGGTGGAAAATCTGTAGTGGGCACAGCAAGTTTGGGGTTAAACACAACAGTGAACGCACCACAGAAGAGGAACATATTGTCGATACAGAGCAGCCTAGCCTTGTGTTCCTGCCTCCTGCCTGAGTTCTGCCCTCAGAGGGGGAGCTGGAGCTTGACACTGCATATCTCTCTCTGTCTCTCTCTCTCACCTGCGGCCACTATTGACCATCCTGTCTGCTTTTTTAGCTCTCTCATCTCTGCTTATTTATAGAATAATGCATCAGGCGCGCTCGCAGGGAGATACTGTCACGCAGGCTGCTGCTCCATCAGCCTTTATGCTCGTCCTGACCACAGTATTTGACCAGTTGGAATAGCCTCGCCATTTCTCTCCTCTCTCTTACAAGTACACAAAAGAGGACGGATATCCATCGAGCATATTGACAGCCTAAGGCAAAGAGGCAAATATGAATGCTGTTTGACAGACAGACATACACAGGACTTGTAAATCAGCAACATATCTGCTGTAAATGTGACACTCCCTCAACTCTCCCCTTCCTGAAAGCAAACAGCCAAAGATACAACATGTTGTGTTAGCTGTGAGATAACATGTTTCAGTCAGCACTTGTCCAAATGCACATTCAGAGATACATAAGCAAGGACTTGTGTAGTTAAAGTTAAAATATAAACATTTCTAATCTAAACTAGAGCTGAAAAACCTGGCTCCCCAGGGTAATTGTCAGTAGATAAGGAGGCTGCTATTCACGTTGTAAGTGTGGTCATAAAACGCCTGGTGTGAGAAAAACATTTGCCTTGTTTATACTGCCAGGTCAGCCTAACCAGGCGCTGAACCAAGGCACAGGGTGGAGGAGAGGAGCGGGAGATGAGGAGGAGCGCGAGTGGGGAGGAGGAAGGGGTGGCAGAGTGGCTCTGCTTGAGCTGGATGTCTTATTAATCAAATCACGAGTGTAGCAAGTGTACAAAGCCCAGCACCCAACTTCCTCCCCACCGAGAGAAAGAAAGACAGAAAAACATAAAGAAAGACAGTCAGACAGACAGTCAGACAGACAGACACACAGACAGACAGCAAGCAAGAAAGAAAGAAATTAAGACAGACAGAAAGAAAGAAGCCTGGTAATAAATGTGCTTGCTGCAGCAGAAGTAAAAACATTGAATGTGGAATAGATAAGAAGAAACTATTTGTTCTGTGCAGGAGTCTTGTGTGTGGCAGCATAAAATGAGAAGGCGGGGGCTAAAAAACGTGCCCAACCACAAACCAATGGCACCTGTTAACTCATGGCTTGACTTCACTACCACTGACAGCCACTGTATCCGATCAAGCTGTGCGGCTTCGACTCCAGTTGCAAACATGGAGCGGGGCCATACAGGGACACACACCAGATAAGCAGCCGCTCTCCACAATGCTTATCATTTACACACAGTAAGAAAAAACGCCCCACTACACCACACTTCCTCTTATGTCATTAGGATCAACAATGACAGCTGGACACAATGTGCTATAATGAGATCAACATATGAGAACTGCAGGTAAGAAACAGTAACCTGACATAGAAAACAATGGGGGAGGACACACAGTAGTGGGAGACACAATGAGGGAGAGAGGGGCCAGTGCAGTATGGATTTTGTTGCGTGCCGACTGTTGTGCTATAATCTACAGGCGAAGTATGAGGTTTTAGTGTGAATGTGAATGGCCGGCCTTGTCTGCTGCTCGTACGTCGCAGTAACCTGAGGTTTTGAAAGGATGGTGCTTCAGTAAGTGAAGGACAAAAGCCAGTCTTATGCAAACACAAAATGAAACACAATGATGCCGATGTTCACACAGGGACACGCATGCCTGCGTACACAAACACAAGGAGCCAGGTTCCTGTTAGCTACCTATTAACATTTTAGTCATTATTCACCCTGATGTTCAATGATCTGACAGAAGGCCCAGAGTAAAATGAGGATCTAACCTCTTCTTGGACACACAAATATAATTATATTCTCACACAAAAACGATCAATTGATGGAGGAAAAAGACAAAACATGGTTGGAAAAACATTTAAAATAATCCGCCACTGTTTTCATTTTATGTGATCCCTTGTTATTTATGCATGGGTTGCCTAATATATTCCCAACAGGTATTCAGTTTGTGAGGTTCCTAATTATTAACCTCACTAATATGATTACCACATTATCACAAGTGTTAAATGAGTGGATAGTTTTTCCTCCTGCTACATATTTGGAATATGAGCACTATTTGAGGTTGGTAAACTACTGACTTCAGTTGTGCAAAGTAAGAATGAGACAGTCAAATGGCAGGAGACAGTAAAAACTGAAGACAGTCACAGAGAAAGATATCAGTCAGACACCCATTTGAAACACTGCGATGAACCCTTGACAACAGAGGAACCAGTCCAACCTGACCAGGCACCTGGGGACCAATCACACACAGGCAGGGGCACCACTTCCTGTATTTCCAAAACACAGCTGTATTCAAACAGCAAACTGATAGGAATGTCTAGCTTTAAAAAATAGAGAGAGAGAGGAATGAGTTGCTCGGAAAAGATATACCTGAATGAAAATGCTTTGCAGATTTCTTTTTTTTATTTCTTGTTTGTTTTATGCACAGCTGGTAAAAAAAAAACTACCAATGCCTAGCAGTTACTTTCAACTCTCAGTTGCTTGCAAGTTCTCTGGCTTGAAACCAGGATGACGCAGGGTGTTTTTGAATGACAAGTTGTGACATACAGGCCACTCAGTGTGTTTGATAATGATAAGTGCTGACGCTGGTGCATGAAGCCCACTGCCTCAAAGATGGCAGAAAGAGGAAGAAACAGGGAACTTCTATCCATCTCGCATCAGAACTCTTTATAACCCCCACATGTGGTTGGCCTTCTGCTCCCCTGTCTCCACCCAGTGTACTCCACCTCCCTATGCTTTTTGCTATCAAATACGAGCTGGGGATGGTGCACATGCTTCCCTGGGCGACAAGAGTGTGTGATATTTCAGTGGGGTGTGTGAAGCTGCTGCTCGGGGCATATTAGGGCCACAGATCAGACTAATTTAGACTACAGATGCCTTTTTCTCCCTCTAAAATGCCTCAACATGTACACCTGCCTTCATACTGCAGGTGACTCATCCATATGCAAGCTCAATAAACTGTTCTAATCTTCTAATCTCTCTTCAACTTCTTCCTTTTAACCCTCTCTCCTTCTGTAGCTTCTGTCATTCTGTCTGTCTTTTCTTTGACAAAGTAAGGGGACCCACCATGTTATATATTCAAAGAGCTTTTAAAAGATTATAACACGTGTTCACATACCAATTTAGCAAGACATATGTGTCCTTAAGCCAACTGACGTGCGTCGTAAACATGGCTGTTGAGTCTTGAGTCTGAGGTAATAAATATAGCTAGCCAACACAGCCCTCTGCTTCTGATTCAGCGTGAAAATCATGGCTTTAGCCGATTATATTTACAGTGTCCTCACAGTCACAAATAGCAGTCAAAACCAGCAGGAAATGGCTTTTCTGACCATCAGTTTAACGCCCACATACTGAGTGGCCGTGAATGAGAAGTACACATTCGAATTGGCTTGAATTAAAGGTAAACACCTTCAAAGGGAGAATAACAGTTGTTGGTTTTACAATTATAACCATTATGTCAAACTTTGTTTAGTAAATTACATGAAACAAGATCCATCTACTGTAGGAATTTGCCAGTTTGGGTTTGTTCCTGCAGTCGTTGAGTTGTTTCTAAACTGCCAGTTCAGTAGTAACTGAGAGGGATTTTAACAGATGGAAAAGATGAGCCAGTAAATAATGATTCATCACAGGACACTTTACTGTGAATAAAGATAGAAATGCTAGTAGTCTGTTAGCCTAGCTGAGGTATTTTTTTTGTCCAGGCTATTAAAATGTTGAAAAGATCTGAATGAGGTCCATTTTACTGAGATGGATGCCACTTAGCGCTGCCATGTTTGTCCCAAAATGTCTTTATGTTTAATGCGTATGAATGTAGAACTCCTCCTCACACGCTGTCTCTGTCTCACAGAGGCCTAATGAGGTAAAACCAACTTGCCTGGCCTGGACCGCTCTGGAGCAGTAAAGGGAAGCGAACAGGTCCTCATAGCTAAAGGTCAACTTTTGGCCTTTTTTCCGGGCCAGCTTCTCTAAAAGTGATGGAGGGGTGGGAGCATGTTTGTGTGTGTTAGCAGCTGCTGGGCTCTGTCAGGGGAGCTGAGGAGACGGGGACCTCAGATGTAAGAAGGAGACTGGTTAAAGGAGACGAGGGGTGAGATCTACGACCCCCAACACCACCGCCACCAACAAAATCCCTCTTAGACCAGTGACCCCCCCAGCCCTTAACCAACCACCAACCCTCCCCAAAGCACCCCTGACCTCAGGGAGTTCCCCTGAGGCCTATGGGCCCCGAGTACAAGGTATTCATCTCTCCACCCCAGCTCCACTGCCTTCCTCCCTCCATTTTTTTTTTGCCTTTCTTTTACAATCTCTGTCACTCCCTGTCTCTATGCCATTCTCCCTCTCCCTCTCTGTCTCTCAGACTGAATGGAGGGGTCAGTTCAAAAGGCTGCACCAGGCAGAGCTGCTGGCTGGCCATGATGTGCCTGAGGCTTTGAAGTGAGGAGTGGATCTAAAAGGTATGCAGCCTGTTTTTTATGCTGCAACACACCTGGCCCCAGAAACATAAACAGATGCTGCTACTGCTCTTCCTGAATAGTTAAGTTTACCATGAATGCATACTTAAACTGTATAATAACAGGCCATACATACATGAGAAGTGTGTGAGGAACATTTTCAGCAATGAATGTCACTATTGTTTAAAGTTTGTTAAAGCTAAGCATGCTTCTACTATGAATCAATACAATAAAATGTCTGAAAAAGCACTTTGATAGAACTTTCAGAATAAAATAATAGGAATAGCAAAGCCATAACCATTTCCTCAAACCTTTCTGAACATCCTAAATATTGCATTTTTTAATAAAAAGGTTCAAACTGCCATTAAACAACCATAATCATTTACTTACAATATAAGTCAGTGAGGACATTCAGCTTTTTCTCATGTCAGTACTGGAGTGGTATTAGAGGAGCCACAGGATTGTCTAATTGAATCAATGACTTTTTAACATCTCTCCCTCTCTACATTATCCCTTAAAAGCTCATAACGCTTGGCTTCCAGCCTTCAGCAGTAACACAGAAATCAGTTTCTCTACATATGTGAATATTAAATAGATACAGAGACCATTTTACTAGATTTCATGACTATATTTCTTAAAAACCTCTGAGAGATTTCTATCAGCACATTTCATCACTTCCACCTCCTGCTCCTTTTGATGTGTAACTTGTTAGTTTACTGTGTAGTGAAACTGATTTTTCACAGGGAATATGGGATTCCCAAGAGAATCCCTGATCTGAAGCCAATTTAGAAGAAAAAAAAAAGAGAGACATCACTTCAGAGGGAGGGGTGTATCTGTAACAGTGACCACCACATTTTATTTCCATTGCTGGCTAGCATGGGGATGTCATCACAGCTGCTTTCACAGTAATAGAATAATGAGAATCACACAGCATGTAGAGAAAGAGAGAAAAATGAAATGAGATTGAATAAGAAGATGAGAAGTGGAGAATGAATGTATGTGAGAAAAAGAATGTGAAAGCAAATATTGCACAAAAAGCAAGCGGGGGGGGGGGGGTTGGTCGGGGTTGGGCTCAAAGCTGCTCATTTCCATGCCTGTTGACTCTTTTGACTACCTCAGTCCCTGTATTGCTGTCTCCTTTCTCTGTTCTGTGCCTTTTGCCTCCTGGCTCTGGACAGAAATGGGCTTGAGCGCTCGTCTGAGCTTTGAAGTCCTTTGGTTATCAGCCAAGCGTAGCACTGTACCTGCAGCCATCTGTGAAGGGGCCGCCAGCAGCCACCCATCGCTCCACTTCCCTTCGATGACCAAGAGGGGCCAAAGCCAGGAGTGGTGATGGGGCTGGCAGCACCACTTAGTCCACATTGGCTGGCCACACATGGTAGAGCCCATAGCTGTGTCTGTGTCAATGAATACAAGAGCATAAAGAACCCCGACCTCTGTGCCCCAATCTTAATGTGTAATTCAGTCCTTCTCTGCTCATTTCAATGTCTGTAAACACTCTCTCCCTCTCTATCATTCCTCACCCTCCTGTCTCTTTCCCTCGGAAGAGGAGGAAAAATGTGGAGGTTATGAAAGGCTTGATTAAAAACTACAAACCATTTTTCACAGCGCACTTCATGTAATATAAAGAGACGGTGAAGATCTTTTGTTTAAATGAAGTGGCTGTGTGTGTGGTAGTTGCCCTCACCATCCAGCTGTAGCACCGTACAGTATCTGTTGTCTTTGCACCAAATTTGAGGCTTTGTTCAACTTTTTTTTTTTTACTTGCTTCATGTGTGCATGTGCAATGTGACGTGTCAAGTTGACAGGCCCAATGAGCCGGTGATAAATACAGCCGGCAGCGGCAGAGAGTGAGATGTCCAATGGACTGGTATGGGGGGGGGATGACATTATCACAAACAATAGGATTAAGACCTGCGACTATGTGCACCAAAAACAAGCCGATGGTTTGGTTTGGGGTGTTAGTGATGGCACTAAGACAAGCCAGGGGGGAATGACTGAGGCGGGAAGCGATGGGGGAGTCTGAGGGCTTTTGGGTGGGGGTTATGATTACGGAGAACAAAAAAGCTACAGTAGTTAGACCTTTTCTCAGACCAGCCTCCAATTACACACACAGACGCGCACACACACAGACACACATATGTGGGGGCTTCCAATCTGGCCATCAGGCTGTTGCTGAAGTGTCACATGGGCACCATGTGTGCTGGCCAATGGCCTCTCGGCTTATCAACAAACAGAGCGGGATGGAAGGACAGATAAGAGAGAGATGTGGGGGTGGTGCAGGGAAACGAAACGCGGAGTGGGTGGGGGTGGGAATTGGAGGGGTCATTGGCGGATGATGATTGCAAAGTGAGCATGCAATATATGGTATGCGAGCAAAATGCAGATCGGGCTCATGCTGCACTGTGCAATATTATTCATACACACACACACACACACACACACACACACAAACACACACATATATATATATATTTGACACCTTCAGCATAAAAGTGTCTTTTATGCTCTAGGAATCCCTGTGTAATTACTGCTTAACAGGCCCAAGTTAACAAAAGGCCTCATTCACTCTGTGCTGTGGTAAAATGAAAACCTTTGTTTGAACTATGGCTCTCATAGCAGATCAAAGCAATGGATGTGTCGTAAGGTGCAGAGACTCTCAGCACTTTATAACAGATGCTACTCTCATCCTCGCTATAGAGTGCTTACTACGTTACTTTTAGCAAGAGGAGGTTAAGTTTAACACAGACGTTCATCTATTTTTTTCTCTCACGCAGATCCTCAAATACAAGGAGGTGAACAATTTTAGGTAACATGGCACCCCACTGAGAACCAGAAAAACTGTTTCCAAAATGCTACAAATCAATTTAGAAAATAAATTACACATTCGATATTCATATAATTAAAAAACTTCGGTTTGTATGTGTTTAAAGTGTTAATTCCAGCAGTCAAGGGTACTGTGAAGTGTTTTATAACATCATATAAGAGCAGGTTTCAAGTTTTTAAAAGCAGATATCACATTTTTGCAACTTAAATCCACATAAAAGGTGTTTTAGCTTTTATATTACAGGCCAGTAAGTAAAAACACAACTGTAAGATGTCTGTTCCACTAGTTTCCTCCTTAACAGAGCCTGGAGTCGTTGCACTGCTAGTCAGAGCCAGAGGCAGCTGTTCCACACAAGCTGACACCGTACACAGTGTGAAACAACAGTGCAGGGGGAAAAAAAGGGCCCTCACACATGCATGACAACCAACACGGAAATGCCTTGTATAAGCAGTCGATAGGGTTGAGGCTCCATCCCAGCCAGACTCCCCCTTCCACTTCGATAAAAACGAACTAATGTCAGCAACTGATGTGGTCTCCTGCTTCAAGGACCTCGGAGCCCGGCTTTCAGAGTCGTTTTCGAGAGAGGTCCGAAACATATGGCAGAAGCACTAAAACAGGAGGCTTACTGACCAAGGAGAAAATGAGAATTTCAAAGTCCCCTTGCATCTCAATTGAATTACCTCTAAACCCCAAAAAAAAAAAAAAAAAGGGGGGGGGGCAGAAGAATGATGTGCTGGAGTACTGGAAGCAGTTTTACTCCAGAGAAATTTGCTGAAAAGAGTATATGAAAAGTTGAGCCTGTTGAAATAGCCAGAGGTATTCTGCTCATATTCAAGGCTGGGCCTCCTGTGTCAGACTGGCCTCTACTAACCTGTCATTTCAGTTCAGGCTGATGTTTCCCTCCCTCCACCCCATCTGTTTCCCAAACCCTTCAGATCACACCCGTGAACTATTTCAGCACATCAGAGAGCTCACATATTCCCTTGTCTTCAACTGAGAGCTACACACAGACACACGCACCTCATCTCACATAAAACTCACTTTCTTGCTCCCTCCAAAGCCTCAGCTTCTTCTACTAAATGCTTCAACAAATCAATAGCACAAAGAATCCCCGAACACTGGATTTCACTTCCTTTTCAGGATAGGAAGCTTTGAATAATGCAAAAGCGATACTTGTAAAGACAGCTTATCCATTTTCATAACCCTTTCTGAGCAATCTGCCTTCCAAACAAGTCATAAGGTGATGCATCAGGTCAACAAACAGATCAAAACGGATGCTGAGTGAAAGTGAAAAACAAGAGATAAACACTTACAATGACACCTACAAGGATTTGAAGAGTGATGACTGTTCTTTCCTGCGAGCTATTTATCCATCACCCCATTTCTTACCAACTGTTTAGCTATCCTCGCTTCCTGGGCCTTTCTCTTTCTCCACTGTGGACAGCGAAGAGCTAAACACACCACCCTGCTTATCATAACAGTCAGGAAGAGAGACCCTCCTCGGTTCCCCCTGACTCCGCCACGGGGTGTGGCCCTGCTGTGGCCCCCAAAGGCCCCCAGGGTTCTTCCTGCAATTCTAATCAAAGTTTAAAAAGCTGCAACCTTGGACTAAGCCTGGGTCGTGGCCTGTGAGGAAGATATCAATCAAGTGGCTCCAAACAAGAGTGAGGGGAAGAGGGAGGGGGACAGAGACAGTTGAGGGTAGTTTCTGAGAAAGTCTGGCTCTCTCTGTCCTTCTGTCCTCAGAGGACTAATTTCTCCTCAACAGGGGCAGGGTGCATTCCCCGGTACCTGGAAACCACAAGGTAATTCAAAGTCGTATTAACACATAATGGTTGTGTGGATGGATAAAACATTAATCTGCCTGTGATGCTGCAGCGCCTGTCACCACCACTACCACCATCATCAGCCTCTGACTCATACTCCTGTCCATTTTTCCAGAATGAATGAATCCTCTCTAGAATAGTACTGGTTGACCTGGGAGAGGCAAATCTGCAAATGAAGTTGCCTTCCTGCCTGTTGCCCAGCTCTGCAGCTGTCTAATCCTCTCGCAGGCCTGCCCTACAATGACGCCACATGTGTACGGACTCATGCACAGACAGAGACATGTGCACACGCAGGCATGAGCACATCGCAACACCCATATCTAGCCAGTGAAGAGGGCAGACGGGCAGGCAGGGCTTAGCTGTGTCTGAATATTAGCTTTTCCACAGCTGGGGGCTGCTGGACCTGCTCCGTTCATCAGACATCCATCAAGGTGTCAGTTTGGGTTATGAGACCAGGCTCCCAGGGTGATCAGAGCGCTGCCCTGCCTGCCAGCGGGCCCGCCTGATGGCCTTCTGTCTGGGCCAAGAAGGACCAAAGGCAAACACGTAATACAAAAAAAAAGGAAAAAAGCATAACCAACAGGAACATTGACAGAAATTCCCACAAACACAATGACCACTATCTCAACCTTGTTTAAAGAAATAATTCTGAATAAATTATTATGAATGTGAAATCAAGTTCAGCAAACAAAAACAAATGTCTACTGTAAAGTGTTTTTCCTTAACAAGCTCAATTTTAAACTATAAGAGGAAGTAGTTAATCATATAGATTGAAGTTATTAGTTGCCCTGTAGTCAAGGGTGAGTAATCACCGTAATAGCCAGTCTCAGTCTACATGAAGGATCCCCCCAAACCTATTTTCCACCAGAGACTTTGGTCATTTCCATGACTGCGCTACATAACAGCCCTCTCCAACACTGAGAAGGACAGGCAAGGTAATTAATTCCCCCTGCCGCCTCTTTCTCTTCCCTTCTCCTCCTCTCTGTGGTGAAGGGAAAAGCCGGGGAATGTAATTTACACTAATTACCTTTTGCATAGGAGTCTCATTTCAACTTTCCTTTTCATGTTGAAATGCCCTAGTCTCGGGCTGTGCCTCTAAGCTTCAACACCCCTAATGAAAAATCACCACAATATTCCTAGTGAGGAGATTGTAGCAACCTTATTGCAGTTTATGATACTGCATCTTCTATAGCAGCCTATTATATAACCTAAATATTCCTATTAGAACCCGCTTTTGCTGGTGATATTTGCGTAATGTCACTTTAAAATGTGTTAAAGTATTACTTTCAATAGTTCTTTTTCTAAATGGTCATTTTGAATAGAAAAGAAGGGGTTTCCTTTAACACCAGCAGAGGGACTATAGAGTAGACAAGAAGATATTAAACATGAGGCTGCTCAAAAATAAATACTGGAAACATCAAGGCTCATCATTTGCTTTGTGCTACTATTCAATAAGCATAAGTTAAATCAGCATGTAAACCTCTGTTTCCTTTATGAATAATGCTAGAGGACATCTGTCCTATTAAATGTCCAAAAAGCATCTCTACATGGCTACAGTAGGCCTATAGGCTACTACTTCTGAATGATACATTACTACAGCTGAATTAAATCCAAATCTAACATAGCACTGCATGCAATTTTAACATACTATTTAATCTATTGGTATTATTTGTGTAGTTGCAGTTGGACCACTCGCAGACCCCCCGATCATGCACGGATTATAATTTGGCCGCTTGCATTGTTTTACATTTACTGCTATAACCCACCTTGCTACGAGATTGCAAAGCAAACACATTGTTTGTTTGTGAATGACTCTCTTAGAATAAAAAAGAAACCTGTATGACAGCAAACAATTTAGAGAGGCATGCGGGGTAGCATTCTCCCAATTGGATTAGTCACAGCTCCAATGCTGCAGCGATAGCGAATATGCTGTATTTTAAGCTTGCCTTTGGTTTCCGGAAGAAAAACAAAACATTGGAATCAGTGCACCGAGGCGCTGCAACATCTAAAGTCAGACAGTTTTAGGATTGATGTTAAATAATTGGAGATACAAGGACGAGAGTGAATAGAGGCGAGACTCGGAGCGATCGGTGCCCGACCTTCTTTCATCCCCTCTCCTTTAAAGCAGAGCTATAGTTTCTACCAGGAACAAACATGAGGACAAAACACAACATTTCCAGGTGTGTGGACACATGTAGACTACTGCAGCCTATGTTAAACACATGCTTGTCTTTGACCTTATTCAGGAGCCGGCTCAGCTCTATTTTAACGGACACATCTCAGACTGGCAGTACAATCTGACTGAGTATTTACTAATAGTCTTTAACTGAGAGCAATGCACTTAGCTGCAGGGAATGTGACAGCCTACTTGCGGTAGGTTTGGAAAAGACAATAATGTAAATATATGTTTAACGATTTTGCCTGGAAGAGGAGAGGGTGCAACGCATCTCTCTCTCTCTCTCTCTCTCTCCGTATCAGCCGTAATTCAATTGTACCACAACTGATACAGTAGGCTCAGTGACTGAGCCCCGATCAGGGGAAAAAACAGCACATTTTCATAACCATCTTACCTTCGTATACAGGGGCCATCGGTGCAAGGATTTCTGTTATTCATGGCAAAAAATAAAGCGAGATTTCTGTTCAAAACTCAATGAAAATCTGCCATCTTGAAACACTGATGAGAGAGTCGCCGCGGTCTCCTGCATTACTGGCCCAGTTCATTAGTGAGGAAAATGCTCATAATTCATATCCAGGCGTCTTTCAAACGTAGGGTCCGATGCGAGGCGAGCGACAGGGGAGAGGCTGTGCCATGCAAATCCCACCTGCGGGGTATTTCTGGAGGCTCAAATGATGAGCCACGATGACAGGTTTACTTCAGCTATTGTGCGACATGTCTGTGGAGTGAGGAGTCTCTGCAAAAGTTGCAGTGGTCAGAGCGCAGCGAGTTTGGTGTACAGCGAGCGAGTCGACTGACGAACGAGTCGATGGGGGCGACGAGGAGACTCATCCAAAACAAATACTGGGCTACAATAAGGATCACGAGAATCATATCGTTGTCGTCATCATCATCATTTACAGAAGGACAAAAATAAGACTAATAAATCACCATTTGCAGCCTTCAAAGGGGAGGCAAGTGAAGAATAAAGAGAGCTACCCTTACTGCTACTGGGCACGTTCATTTCTATAACACAGAGGCAGTTCAAAGAGCTTTACATAAGGCGAAGAAATGAATTCACAAAGACCAAAAAATAGGTTAAAGGAGAAAGAATAAAATAAAACACAAATAGACAAAAAGATAATAGACCAGAAATGTAGTTAAAGTGCTATTATTACTACTATTACTACTACTGCTTATAAAATAAATTATTTATTTATTTTGAGAAGGTAGCCTAATATAAATAAAGATTAAATAATAAAGATTGCTGCTTTTTGAGTAAGGAATGTGTATTACTTTGTTGAATATTATTGCTTATATTTTTTGAAGTGTACACTGAAATAAAATAGTGATGTCTACTACTACTACTAATAATAATAATAATAATAATGATAATAATAATAAGAATAATAATTGTGAAATCAAGTAAATAGGCTAATAAGTGTTACATGATGTATTGTACACTGTCGTCAAACAGCTGTTGGCATTATTCACAGCCGTGCAAAGTGCATCTGGGTTGGATGATTCTGCGGGTGTTTGGTCATGTCTGCGCGAGGCTGAAGCGCTCCTACAGTAGGCTGCTACAGTATGACGACATGAGATTTGCACAGAATGAACTGGAGCGGAATCGGATTACATAGGCTGACACAAATGTGAGTAATCTGTCATTTACCAGAGACCCTAAAATGCACTTACAGAAATATGCACACCAGCCTCTAAATTAAAGATGTCGATTTAGACATGTTGTTAATATAGTGCATTACAGCAGAGCAATTTCATCCCATACTCTATCAAAGTAAACTAACCTGAAAATACATTTGAAAGCAATGCAGGTCTCCATAGAAGTGTTTTGATCTCATGGTTGTAGGACAAATACATAAAGTAGAATAAAACAGCCATAAATTTCATCACAAAGTTACATTGTCTTACTCTGAAAAAACAATCAGTCATGGTCTATCTTCAGCACATACCGTGCATGTTCTAAGCCATACAGCTTTGCATGACGCACTTACTCATTCAGGCCTGCAGCCTGCGCACACATCATACAGAGCTGACCACTGCACGTCTAAGTGGTGATGTAACTGCAGGACAGGCATAGAATGAGGTCTTGGAGGCCCACAGGGTGTGCAGACCTATATTTGTTTAGCATTAAAATACAAAGTAATGAAATTCTCCCATCAGCAGTGCATTGTTTATTCATACCACTTCCTCAACAAAAAACACTAGAATGTTCCTAAAGGGACCTACTGCGCTGTGGTGAACTGCTTAACACTGAGAGTATACTGAGTATGTAAGACATAACAATATTGGAACAATGTGGGAGCCTATTTAATATTGAATATACTAGAATATACTAGTATACAGTATGAAGTACATAACAATAAGACACTGTATTTTTACATAACAAGTACAGTGTCTTTATATAGTTTTATTATTTAATTTTTGAAAGTCTTTTGTATGTTTATTATTTCAATTTTATAGGTTTACATCGCTGTCCATTTTTGCATTGAGGCTTAATCATAAACAGACCAACAGGTTGTGCAGGGCTGTAGTGGGGATTAGGCAATCAGCAGGTTTGAAAAGCCTGAAATAGAGAAATGATACAAATCATTCTCCTGTTTCCTGCAAATCTGACCAGAACCATTTGATTTATTGTCTACGACCAAATAAATGTTGTAGCTATTGTGCCTCCCCGAGGCCTTTCAGTCCAATTCTAAAAATGGCCAAATGGAGCAGTGAGACACATCCTTCCCCTCTTCTCCTTTGTTTCCTACAAATCCTATTATCCAAACCCATTTTTTAAAGAACTATGGTAAAAAAAAATGTATTTAAACTTCATTCGTATTAATAATGATATTATTTGTGTAATAATATTATAAATAATATTAAAAATTAAAACTTATTTGGAGATTAAAAATGTGAAAAGCCTCGAAATGTGCATTACAGTCATTCATTGCATTGCAGAACTGTGTTCACTCTCAGCTGTGAAAGTACACACTAGACCAAAGATGAACCATGATGTAGCTCCCAACAGCTGAAAGTTCAATTTCACCTTTCACTTCCCAACAAGTGTTATATGTGAAACTGGGGACTTCTAGAAAATCTTTCTGACTGCTTGTGTTGCTTTCCCAAATGCACTATCTCAACAAAACAAGTTTTTAACTATAAAATTATACAGTTACGGAGGGGAATGATGGTTTGAACTAGAGCCTAAACCTTTATAGTTTGTAAAAATGTGTAAGATGCTGTTAACAAGGTGTGCAACAGGTAATTCAACTAATGCTATAGCACCCCACCTAGGCCCATCACTTAGGCTAATTTACAAAATGTCCGAACACAGCAATCATGCCCTGAAGTAAGATCCAGTCAGGGGTGTTGAAGACATCACGCGTGACAGACAAACAGATGATGACATGTAGAACAACTGACAGTCAGACAGACAGATGGTCCGGGGCAATTATGTTGGATTAATGCATCTCCCCTCCCCCAAATTCATCATGTAGGACAATTATGACTCACAGGCCAGAACTACAAATCTACAAAGTGACGATAACACACAGGTTGATCTGGTGCATGTGCATATATTCTACTCAACAATAAATCAAGTAGATTAATAATTAACAAGAGGTGGGAGGTTGGCTGTCAAAGCTGGCCAGAGACAACTGGAACAATACAGAAAATGTCGGCACTTTCTATCACACTAAAAGTTCATAAAAGTTACTAAGTTGTTATTTTATTATAGGGGAAAAGACATTGTGTTACAGCCGGCAGTGCGGTCTGTGCAGCTATAGGGCCCCCACTAATACTAACTTTCCTATGCCACTTATCTGTACCGTCTATGCATTGTACTTATAGGTTTAAAGTGTATTCACATTTTGATTTTGCTTTTCCTTCTGTTATAGAGTTCTATGCTGCTACATGGAAGTCCTTGGTCGACTTATCAGGTGACATTTTCAATGCAGATCAGAAGGTGACAGAAAGTGAACACTTCACAAAAACATTTGCACCAGGGCCATGGCGAATATGTTTGAAGAGACTAGGAATAATCACGCTACAGTAATGTACACAAAGAATTGATCACTGTACATTCATTCTTATATGACTTTATATTCAAGCTTTTTGGAGTTACTCATCAAAAAATCAGCATGTTTTACACATTCATCACAAGGGTTTTAATTGAGTAATTGAACACGAATTCATTTGACAAAACATGGCCATAAATATAATTGTGTACCATCAAATCTCATCATGTTTTTGGTAGCACACATCTTCCCAGGTCACCTGCAACAACAGCCTCCTATTCAGATTTGTTATCAGTCTCTGATATATGAAACACTCTCTGGGTGAGTAAAGACTATAAACTGTTATTAAGTAAGGGAAATATGGAACATACGCAGCAGATAGAATTAAAACCCCTGTAATTACAGAGACTTACAGAGCATGTTTACTCACTGGTGAGTTCTACTGAGTACTGGATGCTCCTGTTTGTGTTGACACAGGACCAAGTGCAGCCTGCAGAGTTAGAGGACACACAAATGTTACCACATGTCCTGAGTTAAACACAAGTTAAGTCTGGTTAGAGTGTGGTTATGTCGAGGGTACACAGAAGAACTGCCTGAACTTCGAACACAACATGAAAACAAATATTTCAGCTCTATTATTACACAGCAGTTGCCTGTACTTGCTTCACACATTGTTGGCTACCACTCTTTCATTATCTTCTATTGCCCCGTACTTGTTCAGGTGTATCTTATATGCGAAGCTGAGTTACGTAGGTGGCCCTATATAAATAAATATCGTCTCCCAATCTCTCATTATGCTCGTTTGGGCTGCATGTGTGCTCCTTTGACATTGTCTTTTAAGAGAAGTCAAGGAACCCAAACATGTTTTCCCTCTGCCCCTCCTGTGTCGGTGGAACACTGGATCGGTGCTCAGTTGTTACCGACCTCTGACCTCTTATATAGCACTGAAAAAAGCCTCTGAGCTGATTCAGACTCCTAACTGCTGTACTCCACTGTTTAGTCCCACAGGTCCAATTATTACCTCACACATATTAGAAGCAGGGCCGTTTCTTTGGTTCACTGACATGGATGACACCATTGACTTTTAAATTGACATTTCCATGGGAAAATCTCTTTCACCCAGCAAGATTGCAATGTTAGAAGATTTGTTTGAGGGAAAAAAAAACATGCCTGAATAACAACCTAGTCAATTCCTGTTTGGCACGGTAGCCCAACCAATCTGCTTTCATGTGAAACATCAAAAAATTGATGCATGAATATGTAACGTAACGTTTGTAAGTTAATGACTGTCAGAAGTAACTACAACATCCAGTCACAAACACAGGAGCCCAAAATAAAACATCTATTGATGTCTGCATGTATAGTTATGTTAACTGTTGTATAAGTAGTTGTGATGCGGTGGTCATGAACATGTTTCAGCTTTAGCATTACAAGACTTGATTACTTTGATGTATTTCCTCTTAATGACAATTAAGCTTCATAATGAACTCAGTAGAATGTACCCACTTATATGCCAGAGTATTCATTAAACCATCTATTTGTCTTACAAACGCCTGATAAACAGGAAATGTTTTTTAAAAAGAGGAAATAAAACTATGGCAATAAAATCACGCCTATCTAAGTTGTTATATGAATGACAGTTCTCCTACACAAAGGCTGTGTTTTCTTTTGTGCAAAAGCCGCTCTGTGGTTTTTGTTGGTATGTACGAGTGTGATGTTTTTCCTGCCTGTGAGAACTGGTGGTTTACCAGGCAACTCCACAGAGTAAACAGAATTTAGATTCGTCTGACAATGATTTTGGCATTGACTACCTTTTTGATTGAGCTACGGTATTTCTTTTACAACAAACAAGCAGCATAAATTACAACCCAAAGCTGTAAATGATTATCCCATATGCTTCACACGCACCAATGCATTCAGTTCAACAATCAAGCAATTTGTCATGCCTTATAAAATCTAGAGCACACTGAATGGTTTCTCTTTTTATGTATTTTTTGAGTGTTCAGCAATATGTTTCTCAAAGTGTTCTTTTTGTGTTGCAACATCCTGTTTGTCCTGTGCCTCTTTGGTGCTGCTTATTCTTGCTGCTGCTCAGCCTGTAATGGTCTTTGGATGTTCCTGTGAGGTTTATCATTGACATGATGTTAATGAGGACATGGCCACCATGGCCTTCTGGGCCACAGTGGAGAGAAGGGTGAGAGCTCTACCAGGCTTCAGACAAAGCTGATGGAACAAATAATGGACAGGTCACCCCGGAAACCAACCAATTAATCTGCATGAGACAAATCAGTCCAAAGAGATGTAGCCTACACCAGAAAAACGAAGCATTTAACTGTCTTCATTTCAAGTAGTAAGAGGGTGCTTATTAGATATGGTACACGCTATGACTAATACACTACAACTATGCATCACATAATCATTACAGAGTCATCCTTCAAAATGTTGACACAACAAGGATAAATAGCTCTTTCTGTTTTTCTTGTCATATGATCTCTTTGCTTTACATGCTGTTCTCTCCTTTTTCATTCAGATGCCATCTATCTGCAGTTACATGTAGTGTCATTGACAGTGTTTTCACAATCATCTTTTTCTGTCTTCTGCTACTTTCTTTCGAGGAGCCTTGATCGAGTATGTGTGTGCCACTAAGGGGTGTTTCTTCCATCATTGAGGCTGTAATTGATTTCTAAATGTATTCCATGTCGAGGCCAGTGGGTTGTCCATGTCAATCAAACTATTATTCATCTTTCTGGTGCTTTCTACTGGTGAGTAAATATGTTCAGCCTTGAGCTCGCTGACAAAAACCAGCCGAGACCAGCTAAAAGTTGTTCCTGCTCTTTTTCGATGGTCTGAGCTGGATTTTAATGGGCACTGCTCATCAGATGCTGTTTACTGTAAGTTGATAAATCAGATCACTGATGCTGGTAGACCAGATAAATACCAGATAGCGTAACTATCATTAGCTTGTAAAAGTGGTGCAACTTTATGACCAGATGATGGTGATGATGGTCAGTTGACGTGCCTGTGGTAAGTGTTTTATCAGGGGTTTGATGGGTCGCCAGCTTGACCAGCAAGATACCAGAACATGGCTATCAAAGACCTGTGTAGACCACCAAAATCATTTAATATGTTTAACAATTTGGTACTAATTGTTCCTGTAAACACATTGCACAATTGCGCAACATTAAAACCTACACATATTAAAGGGTCATGTTTTTCTGCTGAGCCCAAATTGCACAACATGAATAATGTTGAGGACATGAGTGGAAGTCCTACTCAGTGACGTAACCCAAGCATCACAGTGGGACTCAACAGCTACTCTCTGTTTGACTAACAGGAGGCATAGAGTACAAGTGTTTACAGACGTGTTACAGTAAGCCAAAGCATATACAATATCTAATAGACTATTAAGTGACTAGAGGGTTGATGTTCTGAGAAAATAACCTTGCTGATGTCATCAGGCAGGGAAGGTCTAATGAAAGATTTGATTAAGTTACAATATGGGGATTCCATTTGAGGGACTAAAAGTCAGGATATCTGTGCCCTCTTTTTTTAATCTGTCCCTCGCAAGTCCCCCAACTTTAAACTATCAACTTTAAAATGTCCAAAAGAGCATACGTGATCATGAAATTGATTATTTGCAGCTGGGCTTCTGTCCCAGTGCACAATATATATTTAGTGTGCACACTCGTGTGTTTGTTTGACCCTATTTTACTTAACTGGTCTTGACCCATGAAAATGAAATCAAACCTGCATAGCCAGAAGAGGTTTCAAATGTCAGACAAAGCCTTCAAGGGAAATTCAGGGCTCTTTGTGTAATCAGACTAACCAAAACCAACTCCACAGCATCTGAGAAAAGTCTTTACAAAGTTAACAAGGTTTCCACACACATTAGCCAGAATTAGCATGTAACCCAGCCTTGCACGATTGATCACCCAACTGAAAAAAGGGTAAGAGCAAATGCAGCCCCTCCTATGCTCTTTCTTTCTCTCTGAGCACTGTTTAGTGCTACAACAAACCTTATTTGCACGCAGAGTGTCTGCCATGTATGGTGTACCGCTACTGCAGCTTTCAGCTCCTCTATTGTGGGATGAACATTAACCACTTAAGATGCAACACTTTCCTATAGTTGGCAAGAAGCTGTGTACAGTGTAAGTGCTTTTGATCCAACTTACGCTACTGCTGAAAGTGGTATTTTTATTTCCCTTTTCCACTATTTTTATGTGTGCCTATGCAGATACACATGGGCACGTTTGCACACGTGCACACATGCACATGCACATGCACATGCACAGGCACATATGCATGCACAGAAAGACAGAGAGGGAAAGAGAAACTGTGTCCAGAACGTGTAAATTCCTGTCTGTTTGTAAAGCTGCAGCTGCTGTGGAAGTTATGTAACCTGCTATCAATATAAATGAAGATTTACATGCTATAGAACACTGAAGATGCACATATGAGCTTACATTGCGTGAAACCACTGTGTATGAAAGCAGCTGTGCCCCCAAGATTAGAAATGACAGGGTTCAGGGAAGTCGAAGTCCAGAGACAAAAAGAGAATTACGCCCACACTTTCAACTTTCAAAACAAACTAAAGGTTATGTCCTTGAAACACAACCTGTCAGTGGTTTCTCAAGTGCTGTAGGCCTATGCACTACCATATCTTTCCTGTCTGACATACTGAGCAGCACAAGCTGTGCATACCCTGGGAAATCAAAAAGCTTCCCCCGTTTTCACAGACAGAATGTCTCTCCTCTTCCTTTTCCTTGAGATGAATGCTCTCACAGCCTACACGCCAAAACAACCAAAGAGCGTTAATGATCGCTATCTCAAAATGGCTTAAATGCTCAGCTAAAGCAGTTTAGTACACACACAAACGCAGAGGTAGGGGCATTCTTCAGCAGCGAGGAGAAAACATTTCCTCCCCCTGGGGCCGTGGGTTGCGCAGAGTGTGTTCCAGAGGGTGGCAGGCAGACTGGGTTTCACACTGCTCTGCTGGGCAGGGTTGAACCTCTGGTGAACTCTCCCATGGTGAAGGCAGAGCTATGACTGAATGAGTGATTGACTGACCCCACCTCTTGCAGCCCCAGACAGCCAGGTTTGGTTGGTGGCTGCAGCACTTACATATGTCTGTACTGGAGATCACAGGTTAGAGTGACACCTGCTGGAGTGTGCTGAAAAATGATTGTCTAATCTTCCCACAACATAATGCTTTTGTGATTTATGATTCCACATGTGTTGAGTGCTGAATAGTGAAATGGTAAACACAGTGATTTAAAATCTTTTTAATCCTGTCTTTCTGTAACTGAGACACCTGGGATGTACAGAAAGAAAGCTGGCACAAAGCCTGCAGTACTTGCTAGATACCATAGCCGGTCACTGTGCTCCAGATAACTTTACATACTTACATATCCTGTTTTACTGAGAGAGAGAGGCATTTGTTGCTCTAAAAATAGAAAAGAGAGGTAAGCCTTTACAGCTCAGGGCAGTGTATGGTTTGGCCAGCATGCCACATGTGTCTTCCCACACTGAGTCCTCATAATAAGGAAGCTGATAGCATGATGAATGTTGTCTGAAATACAATGCCACACAGCAAAGTGACTACCAAAGTAATCCCTCTCCTCTCCTCTCCTGTTTTCTCATATAAAATGCTCTAATGGTAGCTAATCACTTAGCAGCTTTGCAGTGTGCTGCGTAACTAAAGCAGGGCCCGTTCAGGGTCCCAAGGTTGCGAGTGGAACTGATGATATATTCTCAGATGATCTCACAAGAAGTAGACTTTTAACTGTTTCGCTAATTCAAATGGCTCCTTTTGCTCATGGACAGAGTGAGTCACGGGTCAGAAAGACAAAGATGATGCTGATCTTTTTTTAAGGCAATTTTGTTACTTGAGTTACCATCAGAGGTACTGAAAAGTGGCAACGGCATTCAATGCAGTCATGAAGTTGTGTTTTGGCAGACCAAACCAGAGTTTCCAGAGTTTAAATTTGATTTTATAATCCACTGAAAACTATATGACAAAGACTCTCCAATTATGATTAAGATAAAGTTACAAAACATGACCTCGCGGTGGCAATGTGCAAGAGGTCTTTCCCTGTTTTTCCAGAGGACAGATAGGATGCTTATCCCAATGGGAACAAGCAGCTGGATGCCTCCGCAGTGTAACTGCTGAGTCCTTGGTGGTAATAAAATGCTCAATGTCCTGTCCAGATTGTTCAGGAATGTTGGAGAGGAGCTCAGTGATCCATATGTTCTTTTCCACATGGCGGTGCTATCTGGACTCTTTAGATCACATCCAAACCAATGTGTTTCATTAGAGCTGGCTGTACACGCTGCCTGTGGGGGATTAAGTCTATAAATCACGGCTGAGTTGAATTGAAATCAACAGCGGGCTTGTGCAGAGATATTCCCCCGCAAATCTGAATCGACTGATTGCTGACGTGAGTACGATTTTGTTGTCCACCGGTCTGCACAAGTGTTTCATTGATGGGGACAGCAGTTTTTTAGGGGATATCTGTGTGTGTGTGTGTGTGTGTCATACATGGAATAGACATTAGGGTACGGGGGTACAACCAGGCACCTCCACAGAAATACAAAGCAGATTGCAGAATTGCTCTCCAGTGGCAATAAGGAAGTGTCACTTATCCACACTTAAACGTCATACCAGATGTTCATCTTCATGTGTAAAGAGGTAGCTTTGTTAAAATGTTTATCAAGCAATGGGAAAACTATTAAGTAAAACAGCAATGTAAATGGACTTTTACTGTATTTTTATTGATAGCTAATCATCAGTAGCCACCAAGCTAACTACAGCAAACATGAATGTTAATCAATCATGTACTATGTAAAGTATAGTATTTAAATGAGTAAATACTAGCAACTTTGGTGTATCATACTGCAATAAAAATCTTAGGAAGAAGAGTTGGGGGAAGCATTTACATCATATTGAAATCTGCTGATTGACAATCATTGTACTTGCTATTTTCATTGGTCTCTTCCAAATTTCTCCAAAGCAGACTTCACTTTTTGGTCTACTGCCAATAGAAAGAGCAGGATTATAAGTCGCCTTTATTATAAACAACTTAAATTATAACACATCGTATTAGCAAAATATGTGTTGGGAAGAGCAGTTCTGTCCAAATTAAGATTTCTCTCAGTATCAGTGTATCAGATGGAAGATTCAAAGGCTCTGGGTAAACACGAGCTCGCTCAACACACTGTGTTTTTCAAATTCAAACATTTTTTAAATTAAATATTCCTTTAGTAGGGTTTCCCTGCATGGCAACAAAAATAGGCTAGTAAACCACTTGTTTAAGGTTCAGATAAAATTCATCGTTAAATAATGAGAATGAGACTGGATGGGCTCGCAGTACCAAAGGCAAGCAACCTTCCCAGTAGTTTCTGC
Source organism: Maccullochella peelii (assembly GCA_002120245.1). Classification (NCBI taxonomy): domain Eukaryota; kingdom Metazoa; phylum Chordata; class Actinopteri; order Centrarchiformes; family Percichthyidae; genus Maccullochella; species Maccullochella peelii. The sequence goes on along the minus strand of LKNJ01001334.1, from coordinate 60,990 downwards.
ACTGAAAGTTGCCATTGAACATAAATTACTAATGCAGAGCAGTAATTGTAGGAGACAGGGTTGCTATAGCACAGCAGGGACAATTCAATTCAGTTCAGTTCAGTTATATTTATATAGCGCCATATCATAACAAAGTTATCTCAGGACACTTTTTCATATAGAGCAGGTCTAGACCGACTCCTTATGTTTACAGAGACCCAACAATTTCCACCAAGAGCAAGCACTAGGTGACAATGGCAAGGAAAAAACATTCTGCTTTCTGTTTGTAGCTACAGACAGACTTCATACAATCAGCGAGCTGATAATCAAAGAATCTTGTACTTCCTCTAATTATTCCCTTTACTTTGCATTTGCAGTAGTTTTCCAGCGCAGTTAGGAGAACACAGGAAGAGACATACCGATGCCTACATGTTACTTATTCTAAGCTTATGGCATAATAGCATCTGTTTTATCTTGTTTCAAGACACATTTTAAAATCGAATTGAACAAGATAATCTTGTAAAGCTGTCAGAAAAAAATTGCTTTGCACCATAGTCTTCGTAGTCAATTCATGTCTAAAATAATACCTCCGCCCCCTGCGTACGCGTGAGTTCATCTGTTTGTTCAGTAACTGTGCTAAAGAGGAGGAGCTGCTAGTCTTTACAGCCTCTGTAATAACCAGGATTTCTCTTTGCGCACAAAAGGTGAAGCCCTGACAAGGGAGTCAGCAGCTTCTGCTAAGGTGTCAAAAGACATCATAAAGCAACCCACTGCTAACACCCTTAACACACACACACACACACACAAAGACACACGTGTGGATCACCGTGATAGTGGACATTAGACAGGTCTGCTGACTAGGCAGCCTCATTGACCTTCCCCTCTTTACGTGCAGTTCGACTTGTGTTGTCATTGGCCAACCTGGTCAGTGCATATTGTTTAATTGGGGCTCATTGGTGACTCTATGACAGCATCTAATCAAATCACAGCACGCAACTCCTTCAGAATTTACTATTTCCTTTATGATCAAATAACATGACTAAATGTGATCAATACATTGAGAATCAACCATCAGAGGATTAGATCCTCTTCCAACAAGAAAAAAAGATTATAGTCAGGGTAGAAGCACATCCACTGCTTTCTTTTGACATTTTCAGTATTGTCCACTGTCAGAGAAATGCACACAAATGTCGATACTGTCGTAGAAATCACTGATAATGTTGAACCCATTGATGCCATTGTGTGACTTTGGAGCTTTGTGGAGTTTCATATCTCACTCCACAACTGCCTTATAAACCACTGGAACTATGCAACTAAAGGGTGACATGTTTTTAGGATAATGCTTTAGATTACGGCATGCAACATACAGCGTAATTCTTCCCAATTCATACTGTAATTGTGTGCGTGATATGAAGTTAGGGAATAAGGAGGTAACAATGTGGGAACTTAACTGTAGGATACCTATTCTGTTATTATAGGGTACAGTATGACTTACTGAGCAACAATCTGGCATTGGGAGGAAATTAAAGAGAATTTATACTGTAACTACAGGGTACCTATTCTCATATTTTAGAATAGGTCATTTACACTGTAAATTGGGAAGAATTACGCTATACATTGTGGGCCGCAATCTAAAGTGTTACCCATTTTTAGCAGTAAAAACCTAAAGATGTTATGATCATACTGGTGATAGATAGATAGATAGATAGATAGATAGATAGATAGATAGATAGATAGATAGATAGATAGATAGATAGATAGATTTTTTTTTTCAGACATTCAGCCATCAGATAAGACACTCAGCGCCTCCTAGCAACTGGAAGAGGGTCTGCCCCCCTCAGAGCGCTCCTGTTAATCTCTACCCTCGCCTCTGCCTTTACGACCACGCTGACGTCAAAGGCCAGGCCTCTGTTATTGTTTCTCGAGGACCAAAGTGCCTCGGATGCGGGATTCACACCAGCGTGGCGCTTCCTGTCGTAGTCTAGAATAGCTGTCCTCTCTCTCAGACTGGCAGCGATCACTAAAGTCACCTACAGTCCTGTATGTGCTGAGAGGGCCGGCTTCGTGACAAGAAACCCGGCCTCCCGGGGGCCTTGGCTGTAAATATCGCTGTTGTTGTTAAGGTGGATGATGTGCTCTGTGGAGTGGGGGTGGGGGTGGGGGGGGGGGGGNGGGGGCGCAGTGCTGTGTACGTGTGTGATTGTGCTTGTGGGCAAGAGCATAAGAGATGGCACAGGTGGGGGGGGGATCCATGTGACTCACAGCAAGTGGGAAGGCTATAGATTAAGCGTCACATGCATCTTTTGCGTTGCTATAGGCAGGTAGAAAGGCAGGTATGGCATGTATTTCTGTCAGAGTACACCTGGATGATGACGCATTTGACTCCTTGGTGCTTATGTCTAACGCAGGACTTAATAAATCATAAGCATAACCTTTCTCTTTTTCTCTCATTTTTCCATTCTCTTTTCTAGTGTCTCTTTCTCTGTCCGCTCCTCCCTCTCTTCTATGCTTTATCATCCGTCTTCTTTCTTTTAGAGGAAAAACATTCCCCCTTTTCTCCTGCCTCAGTGGTTCATTTCTGTCTTGTGTTGTTTGTAGAGGCTCAATGGAGCGTCGCTTACTGGCCCCTCGACAGATTCCAGACTACACACTGCAGCTGTGGCTATAGAATCGACGTTAGAGCTGGCACTGCGTTGCTCCAAATTACTCGCTCTGCTTTCAGTGTTTAAATAATGGTCTTAGCACAGAGTTAATGGCAGTAGTGGGAGGCCAAGTGATGAACACACTGTTTTCGGTGCAAAGTGTTCCAGCTAGTGCAAGCTCAGGATGGCCCAGGTCCCCGGGTTAATAGGGACCGGGGAGTGATACGTTGTCTTAATGGAAATGAAGGCTGCTTGAGGGAGGACATTACTGTGATTCTTCCATGTGTGATGTTTTGAAGAAGTGAATGTGGCCATTTTTTCCTCCCATTGCTTTGTCTTGTTGCATCTTTGGGGGGGTGGGTATTAGAGTGAATGGGTTACAGTCAGCTATTGTGCCCTTTTGTTAACAGCGTTAGCTTACATGCAAAAGGACATAGAGCAGCACATCGATCAATGTGCGCATGTGTTCCTTTCTTTCTTTAAAAATGTTTTCTCTCTCCACTGTGTGCTCCTCATTGTAATTGTACATATTTGAGAGACACAAAAAGACAACATATGGACATTCCTGTCACTGTACAATCTCTTTCATTTTTTTCTCTGACTTCCAGGCCTGTGTAAGAGATTGTTTCATTAGGGGAATATTCATGGGTGGGGAGTGCAGGCTTAGTTATTGATGCAGCTCATTGGCTTTTTGTGAGGCACAATGGGCTCTCTTGATTGATTGCGCTAGACGGCCGATGATGTGACACAGAGAAACTCCAGACATGTAGAACTACAGTATGAGCTATAGTCAGAGACAAACCCCCACTGAGTGCGCACATTCACTCACTCACTCACTCACACACACACACACACACACACACACAAACACACACACACACACACACACACACATGCACACACACTTGTGCACATAAGCATACTGTAAGAACATGTCTCCGTAATGAAGACAGCTCTGTGACGCTAATGAACAACATCTAGTCCTTTATGGTGAGGAGATTGGCCCTTGCTCAGACAAAACAATTAATATTAATGCTTGGCTGGCAATTGAATAATAGCTGAGATTCACGCTTGAGCCCCAGTAGGTTTTGATGATAAAGGATTGGGAGCAGTGGAGGGGTTTCTGGGTGAGCTGATTTTGGAATCCAACTTTTACAGACTGGATAGGCCAAGCTAGGCTGGTCTGATCTGGTCCTGGTTTCCCAAAAGCTTATCAGACTAAAGTAATCTTCAATTTCTGAGGAGCAAGATCAATAATCTGTTTAATTTTTGTTCATTTTTGGGAAGGATTGCAGCCTGGAGCAAACCAGATTTGGTTAGAGCAGATTCTTTTGGCTTGTGACTCTGCAGTGCCATAGCTTATTAATCAGAGGAGTGTTCTCTCTGTGATAAGCCTGCGTATTGTGTCTGTGTGTGTGTGTGTGTGTGTGTGTGTGTGTGTGTGTGTGTGTGTGTGTGTGTGTGGTGCAATTGTGTGACCACCAGCCAGGATGTGGGAACTGGGGCTGAGCTAATATAGACAATGCTCCAGAGTGCAAACACCGAGACATGCACACTCACACACATTTGTTCACTTGTGACAAGAAGCTACCTTTCAAAGTCAGCACCACGCAGCATCCAGCGGCACGGGGGGCTCGTCCTTCTCTCCCTCCAACACCCCCCCATCCTCCCTTTTCAGTCTCTCCTTCCTCATTCTCTCTTGCCCATCTGGACACATCCATTTATTCAGCCTCATGTCTCAGTAGGCCAGTGTGGGGGTCTCAGGCAGGCAAATCTGATGCTGGCATCCTCTTGTCCATGTGACTGCCTCTGCACACTCTTTTTCCTCTATTGGCATTGAACATGCTTGTGTGTGTGTGTGTGTGTGTGTGTGCGTGTGTATGTGTGTGTGTGTGTGTGTGTGTGTGTGTGTGCGTGTGTGTGTGCGTGTATCATGTATGTTCACCATCTGGGGAGCTTACCCGGCCGTGCACAAATCAATGGTCATGTATCGATGCCGTTTTTATGAGGCACTTAACAATAAAAAAGCAATAAGCTATGACATGGATAATGCGGTGGGGCATCACAGGCATTGCAAAGCAATTATAACAGCTCTGCTCCTCTCCGTATGATTTACAGACATGCCTGCAGTCTTAAAAAGCTCTTTGATACCAACAACATTTCCAGGAAGTGAAAGGAGGATTTATAGAACTGTTTGCCTCGCTCCTCACGTGCTACCACGTATCCATTTTCAGGGTTTTAACTGATATTGAGCTGAAGTGATATCATTAATAAATGGACTGACTTTGCTTCTCTCTGGAGCCTGAAGTGCATTACACTCTGCCAGTGGGTGCGTAGGTGTTTTCAAATTGTCACATATCACTCTTCACAGTCCATCACAGCAGATATCCTGTACTGTAAGTTCACTCCTGATATTATAAAACCTGGTTATTGCATGATTGCGTGTGGGTTGATAATATTGTTTGTGGATTTGCCCACAGCTTGCTGCCGATCATAACGCCGGATTATTCATGAAGTGAAACTGCCTAGAATTACTGTGAACCGAGTGTAATTATACAGCACCTCGAATCAGCCATACGTGGGCGACTGAGATACCAAACTCACCTGACAAAAACAAACCTCCATTTGATTAAAACTTTTGTTTGCAGAATGGTTGCTAGGTCATCCGTTTTGATCACAGCATGCTGTCAGTCTTAACTCTGTTTTATTCATTGTCTCATATACAGTATATAATTTCTGTGTATAGGTTTGTTTTATATAAATGTGCAGTTTATTTTATTTGAATGACAAATTAACAAGTTGAATTTACTTTTAAATGTATCCTGTGAACTGGCATATAAATCTCTATGTTGTAAATATGTAGCCATTATGGGTGTGGTCAGATATTTTACAATATGACCATCAAAAGCTGGTTTTACCAAAATAAGGTGCACTTCAGTTACTGCCACTGTTGTCTTGTCAGTTTGATCAATGTAGATGAATTCTGTTTCACAGAGACAGTTGAATATAATTCATTGTGACGATATAAGGACATTTTATTTTTATGAGGCTTTCAAGCACAATATTATAAAGTAAGGGACAGTTTTCAGTTCTTAAATACAGTACTACGTATACTTAAATACAGAGCGACTCAGCTTCTGTTACACAAGCAGTGGTTTTGAGGTTAAACGCACCAAAACCGTGTGCTTAGAAGCACACAGCTATACCTCGGCTGTCGGCTGTAAGTTTTAGTCTCTTTCTTCATGTGTCACATGCCAAACGCCACTTTGCAATGTTTGTGCAGCACTGTGCATGCGTGTCACAGATTCTCTGATGAGGAGTATTTATCTGGACATGCATGCAGTTATGTGTGGTTCCATAAAATGCTGACTCATTGTGGCTTTACTAAAGTTGCATGTTCCACTCGCCACTGACTGAGCGTAACTAATTGCCCACAGTTTGAGCAACATCAAGGTTCATTTGCAACATAAGACTCCAGTAAACTGCAAAGACACATGTGGTCTGCTGGACCTGAAGTGTCTGTGCTAATGTTATCTTTGAATCCAAGAGCAACCGATCTGTCATAATGTAATCTAAGAGCCCTTCACACAATCTGAGCTCCCTCATCAAGGGAACACTGTCTGATTAGTGCCATGTATATGCATATAATCTTATATGCAAGGTCTTGATTTAATTAAATTTGCTGTGATGATGATGATTGTGATTACTATTTAAAGCTATCAGGCTAAAAACGTCTCAAACGTACATTAGGCTGAAGAAATAATGCATTATCAAAGTACTAAAATTTGAAAATGCTTTAATTTTATGGTTCTAAAAGGCATCATTTGGCAATGCAAAGTTTTGGGAGCATTAGTCCAGAGTCTCGATACTCTCCATCGTTTCCTAAATTTGCTTTATTCCCACTTAGGACAAGTGTTACATCCATATTGAGAGTCCTCTTCCCATCAGACTCCATTAGACAGTGTTACCAACAGCTGGCATGTCTGTACTAGGTGTGCTTTATTTATACCCTGCATCCTGACCCCAGACTCATCAGGCCTCAGCTGCAGTCTGATAAAAAGAAACACTTCATCATCCAAACAACAGACAATTAAATTACCTGTGGTCACTTCTCACACATACAGTATCTGTCTCTTTTTCTTTCCCTCTTAGTTTGATGTTTTTTATAACCAGCCCTTTTTTTGTTTGAGTGGTTTGTACATGTTGTTTGTGTTGCCATGCAGGAGGTAAAGTAGCTGTCATGTATGTATGTGTGTGTCTTAATGAGTGTATGCATAAGCGTGACGTCTGTGGATGAACCATTAACGTCACACACTCCATACTCTCCCTCTCCTCTGGCCCATTCTTCACATTTCTTCTCCCTCTTACCTCTCCTTTAGCAAAGTGTAACCATAACACAGCTTCCCTGATCTTTTTATCACTTCACACACCTCCTGCACCCTCCCATGTGCTCTCTTATACCTACAGTACCCTTCACTGATGTAGTACTTAAAAACAAGGAAAGCTGCAGTTTCCTCTTCATGAAACCTTTATGTTCTCTCTGCATTTTGGTCATAGAACTCCAGACTTATGTGGACAAACAACCTTGTCTAAATTCTTTTCTAACTAGACCTGCAAGCAAATATACTGGGGTCCAATCACCTGAAGCAACTTCAAACTGAAGATGCACCGTCAATGCAATAGTGAGTATATTTATTATCTACAAACTACAATTACATAATATTGTGTGCAGAATTATTCACTTTTTTAAAAGTCAAATTCAAATGAATTCAAACTCATTTGTTCAAATGAATTAGAATGCAACCCATATAGCGTACTGCATGAGTCAGAGATACAGTGAGCTGTGACTGTCACATGTGCTGCCAGTGATGTCCAGCCGTCGGTGGGAGAGAATGTCTCACCCTTCAGTATAGTCTTTATATTTTCCCTTGTCATGTCATACAAGTGCAATGTGTCTTGAGTAGGTGGCCAGACGGGACTGTACAGTTGACGTTGGTCCACTCGTTTCTTTTGGTTAGTCCTCAGACTTGTTGTAGTTGTAGAGTAAGGCGGCAAACAGCCTTATCTTTGTTGGTAATTTTGGCATCTATGGTGTCGACCCCAAAATACTGCTTCTCAGATGCTTCGGTGTCATGATTATCCAATCAGCCCTGCTTTTCTTGCTAGTGTCCTCCTCCATTTTATTTATTAGCTTAGGTTACTGATAGATCAATAGGGCATGCAGTAGGTCAAGCTGGATCACAAAGCAAACTTTTTCAAATGGTCTGTTGTGCTTATAAACTGTACATTTTTAATTCAAACAGGTCATTACAGTTTGAATATTTAACTTGTTTTCTCTATTCTAACAAAGGTGGTTAACCTGAGTTTACTGGCTTATATCCCAGCAACCTCAGCCCCCCCTCCCCCATTCCACTCCAAGTGTATTGTGCTAAAGGAGTAGATGCAGCTCCCAGAGGCTTGTTCCTTATCCCTCCCTTCGTCCTTCCACCCCCACTCCTCTCCTCCTGCTTTATGTGAGTGCAGGAGATGCATCTCCCAGGGAGATTTGTTGCTCATCTCTCCCTCTCCGGTAAGAAAGGAAAGGAGTCTCTCTCTCTCCGTCCCTCCCAATATTCCTCACTCTCTCCACCCCACCCACCCCTGTTGCCTTGTTTTGAGGGAGCGAGAGAGAGATGCTGGCTCCCAGAGGCAGACTGCTCATCCCTCAATAACTCCAGCTGGCTCCCTGTGGTGCTGAGCCCTGTCCTCCACCACTCAATTACTCCCCTCCATAAAGACGTGCAGATGGGCTGGGATGTATACGTGCACGCACATACTCACATAAGACTCTCACACACACACTTAGGCAGGCCTGTGCACATATCCATGCCAATATACACACATTTGCAGTGCACACAGTCAGATATCTCGCACACACACGTGAATCGATGCACGCACACAAACACACACATGCTGATCAACCAGCAAAGCTCCCTTCCCTTCGCAGGTTGTTCGGTGCCCTTCCTCCTCTCACAGGCTCACAAATGGAGAGGAAGACAAACCTTTTCTCCTTTTCCTTGTTGACAGGATTTGGAGCTCAAATCTTTTGTATTGTTTTTCTTTCTTTCCCCCTTTCTCTCTCTCTCTCTCTCTCTCCTGCAGCATCTTTCTCCTCTTCTTTTTCCCTCACTCACTGTGCATCCACAGGCGGTTAATGAGAACACAGCACCGATTGGATTACCTGCCTGCCTTCCTGCCTCTGTTCAGCAGAAAACAGCTCAGAGTCTGACAATGACTTACACTCAGTACATCAAAAGCACCAATAAAGGCTCTAAAATACTGACTACCCTGCTTAAACACAGATGCACACACACACACACACACACACACACAGGTTAATACAGGGGCAGTACCATAGCGAATGGTAATTTCCACAGCTTATAATAGGACAGTACCACTGTCTTGTCTATGCATGACATTGCAGGAGGTGTACAAGACTTTCATAGAGCTGCAGGCACATGTAGATGAGGTGGCCTGTTGCCCTCACTAGACCCCTTAATGCCACATGCGGTCTTAAAAGATTTGACTCTGTCCCTGCTTCACTTTCTTGAGTTTATGTTCTTTTTTTAATTACAAAGGTCTGCTGACATTCTATAGAAAAACTTGCTATATAATTAACTGTTATGCTTTCAAGGTTAGGAATATGCTTGAATTGGAATATATTCCTTGAAAAATGCTTGGTTTTCAACATAATCTGGTGTTTCATCATCTACACAGTCACTCATGGCAACCAAAAATCTTTTAATATTTAAAATGAATTTATATGTGGTGATAAAGGCTTCGAGAGTCTGGAAATTTTTGGTTTAGGTACATTGAAAGTGCTTGAATTTTACTTTTTAAAAGCTGTACGAATCCTGTAGCTAATTTCAAATTGTAACTCAAAGTGTGCCTTACACATTTGTTACATTTTTAAATTCCCAGCATCAGTATGAAAACTCTCATTTATATAGTTTCTCAGTTTTTTCTCTCCTTTTACTGTTAGTAATTCCTCTTGGCTGCCTCTGCTATTTATGGTTTCTGTGTTACAATGATGAATTTATTGTTTGGAAGGCAAAAACATTCACATCCCTGTCTGTATATCTAACTCCAGTGTAGCGACAGTATGCGTATCTTGACAGTTGGATTAGTCTCGGATCTTGTCATTCAAAATCTTGCAGTGCTGGTCTCGACCACATGCTGCACACAGAGGTCTCCACTCAGACAGTCTTGACTACAACACTACCATCTGCTCTGATCAGCCTGAGATGCAGTCAAGCACACACAAACAACACTGCACAGAGCACTATTGGACTTTTCATTACCTCATGTCTGTGAGCTGCATGTGTGTTTGTCACAGCAACAACTATAATGTGTGTTTTGACCTAATCTCACTTAAACTTGCTGTGTTATTATGCATTAAATAATGTGTTCCAGTGTATGAGCACTGCTTGTTTCTCCACCTTTACCAACTGATATTTTCATGTCACATACAAATTGGAGCTTGTTTTTTTTTTTTTTCTTTTATCGTTACTGTTTGTATGGCCTCACATTTGTTGATTTTCTCAAATCCAAGTCAAGCATGGCACATGTGTAGTGTTGAAATCAAGAAAACAAAGCATCTCTCTCACGCACTCACTCACACTTTGCCTCTTCTTTCTCTCTGCAACACACGTATACACTCTCACAGACTTCTCCGCCACGACAACAAGGGAAACAAACATCGTTTCTCACTCGCGCTTACAGTACACTCACATTAGACGCCAACCGCTGTGTCACTCAAAGCCACAGAATACAATCTATTGAACACAATAGCAGCTCAGTGTCAGACACAGAGCAGCAGAAAACTGTGTACGCTTTATTATATGCAGGGTTTTACAGCTTAATAATGAGCACTCCTGCTGAGATTATCCCACACTAAATACTGTTTATATCAACACAACATTCTACAGATGTTTTGCTTTTTTACATCATTCAGGCCATTTTGTTTACTGTTTCTCACAGGTTCTGGGGTTATTTGTAGCATTGGGTACCTTGGGTATGCAAGAGATACAGAAAACACACTTTCATTGTGTTTATTTTGTGATTTTGAAAACGCCAGGAGCACAAGGAGGTGGAGGAGCTACTGTTGAATTCAGTATCCAACAGATGTAATTTCCTACCAATGGCATCGGCATCAACCTCCTCTCCACTTGTTCTGACACACTGGCCCTTGTCTCAGTTAGCAGGTGAACAAGCCAATTTGTCATATTCAAGCCTATTTATAATGCAGGCAAGTTGATTAAGGCCAAAGCCTATATTTAACACATGGAAGAAGAAGTAGGAGAGGACTCAGAGTGTGTGTGTGTGTGTGTGTGTGTGTGTGTGTGTGTGTGTGTGTGTGTGTATGAAGTATGAGGGAGCCCTGTCTGTCAGTTCTGACACATGCAGTTATAATTATCACGCTGTCATTAAAATGACTCAGTGTGAGTGCCTGGCAGGCTGCTTTAATCTATGACCGGTTCACATCTCATTATTAATATGGTAATGGATCTCCTTGAAGAGATTAAGGGATGGAGTGGTTGATGGTGACAGTAAAAGCTATTTTAGATTTTTGAATCAGAGAGGGCTCGGGGGGTTTTGATGCTGCTGTAGAGTACTGTCGTTTAATGCAGAGTGTGTGAGTGTGTGTGTGTGTGTGTGTGGGGGGGGGTGTTCATGGCTGCTGTGCTCTTTTTTTGTGGTTTTTAGTAAGTTGTGAGGTGTGGAAGTGCACTTGTATGTGACTTGTTGATAAATATAATCTCATATAAAATGTTTTGCTGTTGTTGTGAGTGCCTTTTTATGTGTTCTTGTGTACCAGCTGGTGTCTGTGTCCTCAGTCTAACAGCTTTGTTTGCTGTCTGTAAATGCCATCACCGCGCTGTTCCTCCCAGCACGCAGCGAGGAAACCCATCCAGTAATTGGCCTTTCATCGGTCAAGGCATCCGCTCACTGCTGCGCTCCACCACCGAACCCCCTTTTTCTTTCTTCCTTCCTTCCTTTCTTTTTTTTTCTTTCTCTCTGTGGAATTCATGAGAAAGCTGCAGAGCAGACACCGGACAGACGAGGCGTATTACATGACTGAATAAGGCCCTGCCACATCCCATAATGTCCCTCAAACAAAGTCCTGTACAGAAATCCTCCGCGCACGCCCAAGGACTTGCACATCAGCAAAAGCTGTGCCGATGTACGGTATATGAATAATGCATAGCGGAGGTTTTAGGAGTCTGTGGCGCTTCTTGTGGGGTGGGGGTGGGGGGGGTTTACATTCCCCTGAGCAAATAAATCCGTCAAGTGTCATGATGTTATGTGTTAATGTGGGGAGACGCTTATGTAGTATATCCAGGAGATTAGATGCAGTAACGTTGGCTAGAATTGCTGCCTTTATTTGCTTTTATGCATCACTCATCAGCACCTTTCTTTCACTCTTTCTTCTATGAATCCAGTCTTCCCCTCTTCCAGTCCTCTCTCGATATGGAATTAAAAATCCCCAAGCCATCGCCTTTCCTTGGCAACACATCCATGTTTCGGCAGGTAGGATTAGACTGGGGAAGGTTTGATATAATCTCCAACATCTGCTGCACATTTCCATCCAACTTTTACCTCCGGCTGTCTTTTCTTTTGTCTTTAGCAAAGCATTTCACCCATGTCAAAACTACTTAAGCCCTTGAGTCAAACCCACACACATCCACTCACACACAGGCATATCACCCCCTAAGGTGAAAGAAATCTTGCTTCTAACATATTACTGCACTTCATTAGATTTGTTCATTAACGAAGGCTCACAAGTAATGACTTTTTTGCACCATGTGACTGGCAAATAGATTACAGTATTGATAATTGCATTAGTTTTATGATGAATATGTAAAAAGTGGAAAAGGAGAGTGGGTGTGTGTAATATCGCAGAATTAATAATGTTTTATTTCGTATCAGTTTCAATTCCTACACGGTGACTAAGATATAAGATAATCAGCTCAGATATAGAAAATATGCATCTATGAAAGGAGGCAATAACAGAGAAAGATAAACAGATGAGGAGGATTTACACTCTTACATATATGCATTTATATTTTTTCATTATATTTAAGTGCCACAGGACTTGATGGCATGTGGATGTGTCTTTGCAGAGCAAATCATGATGTGATTCGGGAATCAATACTCACTGGGCAAAGTGGACATGGTCCTCCTGTAGCTCCACTGCAGCCATTTCAACATGCTTGGTCGTGACAAATTAATTCATATGACACATATGAATTTTCCCTTCACCCCCAGCCTTTCACTCTATCTCACCATGCCTCGGTCTCCTTCCATCAGTCTATGTCCATTTTCAATTAAATCATCAATTTGAAATGTAAAGAAAATAGTCAGTGAAGAGAAAGTAAACGATGGTAATTATGATACAAACTGGTTATACAAGGATTTATTAACAATGAACATTAAAGGACGTCATTATATATCATGTGTACCCTTTCTTTATATGTCATGTTGATAAAATGTACATCCAGTCAGACTGTACAAATTCAGTCACATCAGAAGCTCCATGTTATTTTCATATATTACACATTTTCTACATATTATGGCATTAAAGACAAATGTATGTTTCTTAGTTATCTGTTAAATTCTGTGTTTCTTAATAGATATTCATTCAGCTTCCATGCGCAACATGCTCCTGCACTGGCGCCGTAAATAGAAAATCTAAATAAGAAGCTATGACCTGGAGTCCAGAAGAAACTGAGGAAAAGGCAATGAATGGAGGAGTTGTGTTGGCAGTGGGTTTGGCAAAACACAGCAGTGGAGCCCTCTTGCTGTGCGATGGCAGGGAAAGCTGTAGCTGTGACAGACTGAGAAGGTGTTACTGCTGCTCCTCTACAATTTCTAAGTCTATCACTCAGAGAGGAAAAAATATAACCCATCCATCTGGCCTACATGGAAGATGATTCAATTTGACCAATCACTTGAAAAATACAGCTCAAATTTTGCTTAGAGAAGGAAGGAATTTTGTGTGAGGAACAAAGAGCCAGCATGTAAAAATCCATCGTCTCAGAGTTCCTCCCTGTAATTCTTCATGCTCATCAAACAAAGCAGGGGTGGCAGAACACTCTCATTTGACTGAGGTTGGACTTGTTTCCAATGCAAATCAAGCAACGTCATCTTTATACCACAGCAAGATATCGTTTCATGTAATTTCACGCAAATCTGCATCAAAAACAAGTGAATTTACAGCATTTCACCCCATTTAGCAGAATAATCAGATGTTCAGACTCATTACAGGACTAAATGACTTGTTAAGATGGACAATTTCTTTTGGTAGTGTTGGTTCATGGTAACCCACTACCACCCCCCTCTGTTCCCTGAATACCCAACAGTACATTAGCCAGAGAGTTACTATTACAGAGTTCCAGTTCTAGAGAGCAGCTATGGAGAGCTGAGTGTTGCAGTAAGCCCCCACAGGTTTAATGGCACGGACTTCTCTCGCCACCTCGCCAGTTCATAGCCAGCTCTCTCCAGGAGCACCAAGGTCACATTAAAATGGAGGGCACAGCAGCCTCCATGTGTGTGTGTGTGTGTGTGTGTGTGTGTGTGTGTTTGTGTGTGTGGTGTGTTTCTGCATTTGTGCATGTGTGTGGGAAACAGACTACAAAGGCAGAGGAGAGTCATTAGCGGGGAAAAAGCAGAACAGGGTGAGGTTTCCTCCCTCCAGCTCCCTCTCATTTTCCCTCACCCTAAATGTGGCTGAGAGCGAGGTCTCGCCATCCTCAAACATGAATGGAAGTGTCTAATTCCCCTCGGTAAAGGAAATTCCGATAGGACAAACTTCAGATCATTCTGTGTTGTGCGGAGTCAAGAGTGCCGTATTGATTTGCTCTGTCTGTGATGAATCCACTTAGAACCATGGCAGGCCGCTGGGGAGTCTGTCCTCTGTTTGATTGAGCATGCCCTCTTTGCCTTCACAGCTACAGTATGTGGACGAAACATTAAGCAGGACGGAGATAGCTGTTAAGTGCACGTGTGTGTGTGTGTGTGTGTGTGTGTGTGACAGCTGTGACGGGCAGGAGCTATTTCAGCAGCGGAGAAAGAAAGAAGATAGAGGTGATAGATTACCAAGATGCTCACTAATATTACAGACAAGGAAGGGGTTGAACAACAAAGAGGGACAAGGAGACATCTTGAGGGTGTTTGGGTAGTGGATGCTCGCCTCTTGGGAATCAGCAAAAGAAGGGAAAGAGATCGACACATTGAGAAGAGGATAGAGAAGATTTCCAGGAGTAGAGGGGAAGTAGAGATAGTCATTCATAGAAAGCAAAGAGAGAAAAGAAGAGTTTTAGATGATGTAGTGCTACAATATGAGGCTATGTGGGTGAGATGATTGGGGGGGGTTCAGCCTGTAGGAATGCCGGTGTCAGAGCCCAGCAGTGCATAGAGAGAGGGCGTGGGGGGAGACTGGGGGGGCATCCTGCCAACTGGGTCTGCAGCTTAATTAACTCTAAAGCAGGCGAGCTGCGGGCTGCCCCGTCGCCTTGCATATCAACGACCTGAGCGCTTTCTAAGCACCTTAGCTAGCAGACAAGCCCTCCTTTGTGAGCCGGAGGAGTCTATTCAGCCTGGGTCGGTGGAGCCCAAGGAGCTCCTCTCTTGTCTCTCCTCCACGTGATGGGCATGTACTGGTTTTGCTCACATAAACATTTGAATGGAGCCATGGTTCTAGTCTGCTCAGAGCTGAGGCCTGATTGCCTGTTTTCTGTGTCAAAACGAAGGAGAGAATTATACGTAGGTGTCCTGTTTGTGGCAAAAAAAGAAAAAACTGACATAAAGACATTATTCTTTTGGCTTATGTGTGTATAATAAAGCAATTTTGCTTCAGCATGTCAAATCTGGGGTAAAGCTGTTATTAGATTTCTGAATGTAATCAGGACTACATCAGATTAGGCCAGAATTTGAGTGTTCGCAGCCACAGTGAATTATCAGTTCTTTGGTGAGCTGCTCTTATCTTTGAGAAGGTCAAACCAGGGCCTTCCCAGACAAAGCTTTCTGTACTAAAGCGCAGCAGTCCTGTTCAATTCAATACTAGCATCACCTTGACTAGCCACTGACCTCTAGTGGCCTGTGATGGAAAGAATCACTGATCTATAATTAATTAAGCCTTTTTCTACAGGATAGGATGAAAATGAAGGTGATGGTCAAGAGGACTCTTAAGATCTGATAGCCATGCTCACTCATGATTAAATTTACTTTGAAAATGCACATAGCTCAGCATTTTCTGTTATGATTATTTTCCATGACAAAACCCATCACACTTTGCTAGAAGTGCAGCAAGTCTTTCTGCCTCTGTTACTTGCATATGTGTGTTTGTATCTCAGCAATGCTGCATGCCGTTCAGTGATGAGAGATTATGTGATGCACTGCACACACACACACACACACACACACACACACACACACACACTTCTCATAGAGCAGCAGTGCAGAGGTCAGGCCTGATATATTCTGCTGAGAGCTCACTGTGATCTGTGATGAGAGCAAGTGGGATTATTAAATTTGGACCTGCTGGCTCCTCCAGGTTGGCTGGCTAGCTGACCTTGAGTTGCTGGCTGGCGGCTAGCATGATGACGGACTGGGTTTGTGGTGGTTGGACAGTCAGCAGACTTATTGACTACGTGCAAGTCTGCAGGGAGGTCTGGCAGGCAGACTGGCTGCCTGTTTTGCTATCTTTTCACTGACTGAGGCTGATTGATAAGCTGCTGATTTGTTGGTAGTTGACTGACTAACTGACTGGCTGACTGCATAGATGTCTTTCTGCTGTATATTTCATTAGGCCATCAATTCCTTGGCAGCTCTACTGTTAGACGGCCAACACTTCACACACATCTGCCATCCCCAACACACCTTTATCGCTCTGCAGAGCACTGCACGTGTCAAGTGTACAGATGGACAAACCAGACTTTTGTTTGATTATATCTTATTTTCTAAAACATATCTCACATAGAACCCTTTGGACACAGTGGGTCATTTCCACTGAATAAAATGAAAGCATTTTGTAAAGACTTTTTTTCTTTTAACTCAAATCCAAAGTATTCATTTTGTATCCAGTTTGCCAATGTGCATTTTGTATGTATCTTTTCAAACAAATCATGAGAAAATAATTAACTAGATGAATTAATGCATTAATTAGAGACATGTGACCAAGGAGATTAGACTGATTTCGTATTTATACTAAATCAGTCTAATCTCTTAGGTCACATGTCTCTAATTAATTGCAGACATTCATTAAATGTAATGAATGTGTGCAAAAGAAATAGGTTGTTGGTTTGTTTGTTATAAAGCTGAGTGGCATTTGCATCAGCCAACCAGTCATCATCATCATCATCAGTGCAGTATTTTATTTAAACTTTATTAATTCATTCATTTTTTTTCTTTAAGTTGAGGCAGTGTTGAACAGGTAGGATGGAAGAAAAATAAAATGACCCTTCTGTTTGATGCATTTAGAGGGACGAATGAAAAGCACATATTTGTATGTTATAATTTATATTTGTATGTAATATGTTATTCTTACATTTTTACTTTGACAAAGCTCCAAGACATATGAAGAGATGTACACATAAACATACCTACACACGTAGCTGGATTAACCTGCTCAGTGTTCCCTGCACTGACAATGAGCTGCTAGGCCCTTATCATCCTACAGTTCCTTCCCCTCTGTTCAAGATGTTAAGTATTCATATATACAGGAATATTACATGGCGTCAGGTTTGCTGTGTGATCATTTGAGTAAACACAAAATGATATAGGAATATATAATATGTAAGCACAGCATCAGCTGAATTAATAAAAGGCCTAAAACTAAAATTTTGACGCAGAATCCCTCTTCAAGACAGGCCCTTATCATGTCTATTGATATTGTGTTTTAGTTGTAATTAATCATATTGCCAGAAACCACACATACAGTTACAGTCATAACTGTGAATGTGCACAGAACAAATACACTCACTTTCTTTTGTTTCTTTCCCTTCTGTGGTTTCAGGTTTGGTCAGGGATCATAGTTGAGTTTCAGTGCTGCTTCTATTATTACGCTGTCAGCTGCCTGTTATATGCAGCTCTCATAGAGACAAGCAAAAGAACCTGGACTTACAAAATACATTTAATGCTGATCGATTTAGCAGTCGCCTTGTTTCGTGCTCTGTATTTTACACTAAGACAATACACTGTGCCTTATCTTGAATCTAACTCTTACAGGATATAATTCTGACTCACACATCCCATTCTCAGGTTTCTGTTTGATCTTGTGTTTTTATGTTTCTTTTCTTTATAGGGTCTTGCAGTTGTTGCTATTGTTGCTCATTAACCGTATTTTCAGGGTTTCTCAACTCTATCACTGATCTCATGTAGACACATGGCCGAGTGTGTGTGCAAGTAAATGAGATCTCTACAACATCAATCTGTCTACATTATGCCACAGCTATAAACAACATTGTATTGATTTCATGTCTGTCACAGTATGCGGTGAAAGGAATATATGCAAGGTGAGAAACTGTTGTTAGCATATAGTATAGTATAGCATATAGCACTAGAAGAAATAGTAATACTTTTATTTCAAAAGGTGACAGTCTTCTCTAACCTGACGAATAAGACTAAATTGTGTGTACATTCTTCTGTTTGCTCTCAGAATACCTGTCCCCACCATGACAGCCTCCCAGTGGGGACGCTGCTATTAAAGTGCCACACTTTCCGATGCTTCGCCTGATCAGTCTGCATTGAAAAGACGGGGCGCTTATGAAAGGCGGATTTCTTTCTTAAGAACACATCAAAGCGACCGGGCCTGCTCACTTCCCTCCTTCCACACTCTGCTGAGGCTGAAGAAAGAAAACAAGAAAGAAAGCAAGGTTGGAATCAGCATGGCAAATTGGGTTTGCCATGGCTGGATTTGATGCCAAGACTGGACGAACTAAGTCAGAATTCAGGGATATATGCCAAAAGAAATTACTACAGCTTTCAGTGAGCATAATCCACCACTTCAGTGTGTATTTCCTTTTCTTTTCACAGCGGGAGAAGATCATGGCTTCTTCACTGAACTTCTGCTGTGTACAGTATCAGCTGTCAAAGCAGGAAGCATTCAGTTTAACAACTCTTTCAAAACAGCGTATGCTTCTCTCTGAAGGATTTATAATGTATAAATGCTGAGGTGAAATTTGCTTTCATTTAAACACTTTTAGTTGATGCTGACAACCTCAACTATTACAACTCCTCAAGCAGGAAAGAACTGAATAAGAAAAGCCAGTCAGTCTTGGATAAAACAAACTCCTTGAGGTTTGTCCCTGCAAGTACAATATACCACCAATTAGTATTACAATCACCATTAGCTTTTCCAACATAACACATTGAAAAAGTAGGTGAAATATGATACAATGTTAATGACCTTATATGGCATTTAATAAAGGGCAAATTCCCCTAGAAACTAATAGCTCATTATAGCCTTACTGTTCAAAAGCTGCTGACTCACATTTAAACATTTAACTCAAGGCAACTTTGTGCACACCCTTCACGTTTTCTGTGTCCACAGGACCTGAAAGAATAACCTGTAACTTTAACATTAACCGTGATGCCCTGAGAACTGTCAGTTCTTTGCAGAAGTAGAGCTTTTGATTCATAATTCGTGTGGGTGTAAGCGTGTGTGGCCCACCAGCAGTTAGAGGGCAGCGTCTGCAGGGGGCCTGTGGATGAGCATGGTTGTCTAAATGAGTACTGACAGCCTCGCTGCTCTTCTTGTCAGTGTGAATACAAAACCGCACACTGACAGCTGAAGATCAGCTTAGCCTGTGAAGGATTCTTCCATGTATCCATTTTCTGAGCATCTGCTCAAAAACACTTTCTAAAATCTCTGGAGTAGTTACTGGGTATCTTCACACTTCGGCTATGAAAATTAAGCTTTTTAACACCATCATGCTCAATTAATTGTTACCCCACTTTGCCCAGAAGATTTTATATCCAATTATCACTTCAGCAATAAAAGGGTTTAAATTACCTACACATTTCAGATTTTTTTCTCCTTACTCTCAACTCAATTTTCCATGTGAAATTGATTCTCATTTAAAAGGCTCCTGGGAGTAAGAACAATCTTGTGTTACCTTTTAACCTCCATTTTTATACTTAACACACTCAATAGTCAAGGTAAAGTGTTCTAATATTCATTTTAGCTGGAACAAACTGTATAATATCTCAGATATTTAACTTTATTTTACACTTTATTGCTAAATGATATTCATTAGGAGTGGCACATTGCATCTCTCTTACACTGAGTACGGTTTCAAGGTGCTTACTTACAGAGAAATTTTCAGACTCAAGGGCTCATTTTTTGTGTGTGAGTGTGTATGTGTTGGATTCATTAAGTCTTATCCGCCAAATCTGACTGTATAACCATTTGCTATAAATGGTCAATTCCTTGACCTAAGTATCTCTGACTGAACTACTTTTTGTGATTCCTTCATGCTTGCCCTGCAGGTTTGTGGTCACATACATAGCTCACATGTGCATTCATGTGCTTCTGTGTGTTCCTGCAGGTCAGATCAATACATCAGGGACTGGGATTTGGCTTTATTACATAAAATACTGGTTAGTCATTCTCCTATTATGTTATGAAGGTAAAAACGTTTATTTACTTATTTATGTCCTTCCATAAAGAGTGACTTGCCTTAAGATCATTTCAGATTCTTGTCTTTGACTGAAAAGCCTACATATCCAGTGAAGGTTGAAATGCTGTTTCAGAAACTTGTCACTCTGACCTGAAACAGTGAAGGCTTGAAATTTCTTGGTTAGAAAATTGTCAGAGTTACAGAAACTGAATATCAGCACAAAAGATCTGCTCTCAGCAGTTTCAGTATAAAAAGATTTATTTTCAGGCACCATAGGTCAAACCAGAGAGGGTTTCTAATGTCCTCAGACTCCACTTCAGGTAGGATACTATTCGGTCCAGAGACCAACAGCGTTAAATCATGACATGCTCAGATAGGTACTGGTTGAATAAACAAGACTGAGAGTCTACAACCAAGCTAGCGGCTATGTGAAGCTGTATTAAGGCACAGCGATGCTTTAAGCTAAATGCTAAATGTTTACCATGGTCAGCATCTTGGCTTAGGTGTTAGCATGGTAAAATTCACTAATTAGGTCGAAAAGTAGAGCAGAGACTGATGGGAATGTCATTAGTTTTATAGGTTTTTAGTGATAAAGCAAAGTACTGTTCAGTTTGCAATTTTAACTTGTTGACATTGTTAGATGAAAAGGAACATGAAAGTATACAATCCATTCAATAGTTCTCGAGACATTTCACAAAAAACAAAAATGAATGGACCATGAATGTCTATGCAAAACTTTACGGCAATCTATCCAATATATTTCAGTCTGGACCAAAGTGGTGGACCGACCAACCGACACTGCCATCCCTACAGCATGGCTTAAAACACAAACAGAAGAAGTGGTAAAACAAAATCTAGAGGTGAAATGTTTCAATGAAATGGTATCACCGCAAAACCACCTAGTTTCACTCTTACAATTTCAATTCAATTCAATTCAGTTTTATTTATATAGCGCCATATCATAACAACGTTATCTCAGGGCACTTTGTCATAAAGAGCAGGTCTAGACCAACTCCTTATGTGTACAGAGACCCAACAATTCCCAAGAGCAAGCACAAGCAACAGTGGCAAGGAAAAACTCCCTTTTAACAGGCAGAAACCTCGAGCAGAACCAGGCTCTGGGTGGGCGGTCATCTGCCTCGACCGGTTGGGTTGAGAGAGAGG
>LKNJ01001334.1:0-39282 GCA_002120245.1 Maccullochella peelii | reverse complement strand
GTAGCTCCGCAACCCCAGATCCAGACGCCGTAGCTCCGCAACCCCAGATCCAGACGCCGTAGCTCCGCAACCACCGATCCAGATTCCATAGCACCGCAACTACCGGTCCATACCCCGCAGCTCTGCAACCACAGGTCGAGACTCCGCAGCTCCGGAGGCAGAAAATACTCGGAGAAAGCAATAGAAGGAAAGCGAGAAAGAGGAGAGAGAGCAGCAGAAGGATAGATAGAAATAGGAGAGAAGGGAAGCAGTTGAGTTAGTAACAGGCCTTAATGTGATAAGATTACATACAGATGGAGAGGGAGAGGAGGAGAGAGGAGCTCAGTGCATCGTGATAGATGTATAGATGGTACATCATTATAGATGGAGACATTTATGCAGGTGCTCTGTCATCGACACATATGTATTTGTATGGTAGAAGGCCTATTCCTTCATACAGGCAGGCAAAGTGATGCTATGTGTCTTTGCAGGTTGGAGACCGCGATGATTCAAATCTGTACATCAGCATGAAGTTGAAGGCAGCAGCAGAGGTGAACAGGTTTTTTTTGTTTTTTTGGGATAATCAGTGGATTTACATGCAGTATGTACACCACACTTTGAATGTACACTTTCTGGCCTAATCTCTTCTTCTGTGTACACAGATTGGAATAAATGCCACACATATGAGGCTTCCCAAGACTGCAACAGAGGAGGAGGTGAGAATGGATTTGAAGTATTAGTGTAGTCCTCTTTTATTCATCTGTACACACACACGCAGTAAGACACTCCTTGATTTTGTTGCAGTGCCCAATAAAGCCCACGAATCCCTAAATTTCACTGTTGATGTTTTAAAACTCTTTCAATGCAGTAAGATGGGAGTGAAGTTTGGGATTTTGGGGTGCTATTGGTGCCATAACACTGTAAAGGACAAACTGAAAGTACCTAAGAGTGTAAAAGCTGTCTGTCTGTAGGTTCTTCACAGTATCACAGAGGTGAATGAGAACTCGTCTGTCCACGGCCTCATCGTGCAGCTGCCCTTAGACTCGATCCACAAGATGGACACAGAGAAGGTCACCAACGCCGTGGCCCCGGAGAAGGATGTAGACGGGTAGGCACAGACATGAACTAAAGATCAGGGTGCTCATTTTTAAGGTTTGCTTAACCTCTTTTGAAGCGAGCTGAAGTGTTTCTTTACTTCCTCCGAGTCTGGTTAAAAGAAGAAAATCTCACTCTGGATCATCTTAATTGTTCGACATCTTTAATTTGCAATGTTCAATGTGCTCCGGTCCATTTCCAGACTGACCAGCATAAATGCAGGGAAGCTGTCTCGTGGGGACCTGGGCGACTGCTTCATCCCCTGCACACCAAATGGCTGCATGGAGTTGATCAGACAGACTGGTAAACGCAACAATTAACAACCCCAAAATATCTGCGCTGTGAAAATATGTGACAAAGAAATGAATGAGGCCAAAATGAACTGATTCAGGCCGACCGCTTCTCTACAGGTGTGTCTGTGGCAGGGAAGAGAGCGGTAGTGATTGGTCGCAGTAAGATTGTGGGCGCTCCGATGCATGACCTGCTGCTGTGGAGCCACGCCACCGTCACCACCTGCCACTCTAAAACCACTGATCTCGCTGGAGAGGTACAACACTAACACCTCCACCCAACCAAGCAAGACAGTCTCAGGATTGTATTCCCATTGGCTGTTATGTGCCCCCACACACCAGTGCAAACAGCATATAATGTGACCGCTGATGCTTGCTTTTAGGTGATTTTTAGCCCTTGAAAATGGGTTAATTTAAAATTGCAGGTTTTAAATTAACCCAGGCAGTGACGCAAACTGCTTCCATAGAAACTTCTCATACATCTAAAAATATGACCAAAAGCAAATTTTTGTCCAAAGACACATTGACATTCTCATTGGACAAAGCATGAACTGCCTGTTTAAAATGAATAAATGAGAATATAATAAAAATGTTTTGTTTTGTCACCTAATGAGCGACCTCTATCTAACCTGCTGATTGTTGCATGAAACTCCCTAAACAATTGGTTGGTGATGACATACTGGGAATTACAGATCTCTGCTGCCATCGTGTGGCATAAACAATAACATCATGTCTTCCCAGATTTAGAAAATGACTTTTAATTCTCATAAAATGACTGTACACCAAGCCTAGCATCATTGTTGTATCATGCTATTCTCTTATTGTCCATTGTTGTTTTTTGTCCAGGTGGGCAAAGCAGACATTCTGGTTGTCGGCATCGGGAAGGCAGAGATGGTGAAAGGAGAGTGGATCAAGAAGGGAGCAGTGGTCATCGACTGTGGTATCAACCACATTCCAGGTTGGACTCCTGAGGCTTTTCAGTCCACCTTAGAGGTGAATCAGTGCAAGTCAGAGGTGATTGTATGGCATTTACCTCGAAACTTCTCTCTGTGTCTTTCAGATGAGACTAAACCAAGTGGGAAGCGGGTGGTGGGTGATGTCCACTACGCCTCAGCCAAAGAGCAGGCCGGCTTCATCACCCCCGTGCCCGGTGGTGTGGGACCTATGACTGTGGCCATGCTGATGGGGGTAAGGTCCACCTGGAACTAAACTCTCTGTTGGCATTAACTGAGCTTTCCAGAAAGTGTCAGGTGCTTGTTGTATATGTCATAGTAGTTATCAGTGTTAACATTTGTAACACGTGATTAAATCTGCTCTTATTTTGTCACGGTTTGCCACAATGCTGCAGCAATTGCATTTTTATTGCGGCTAAATGATCCGACATTTTCTTATTTTCATTGCTAGCATACTTATGTGAGAACACAGTATATAAGGTTGAAAAAAGAGGACATTTCTATGAATTCGTTCTTTAGTTTAATGTAACCTAGATGTTAAAAGAATGACTGTGTGTGCAGAACACAGTGTTGAGTGCAAAGCGTTTCCTGGAGAGCCATCAATCAGGGAAGTGGAACATTTCATACACCAAACTCAACCTCCAGAACCCCGTGCCAAGGTTTGTCTCCCCCTCCTCTCTTAGTCATGCGCTCTGTTATAACATGTCACTGAAGAATTCGTTAAATTTAATCATCCACATGCACGACGAGCCAGTTTAATTCCTTGCCTCCTGTTAGAACTCTCTGAATGTGCTCTTTGTGTTGCAGTCCTTCCTGTTTCCTCCTTTGCTCAGATGAAAAAGTGATCTTGTGTGTTGTCCCAACAGTGACATTGTGATTTCCCGCTCCTGTGTGCCCAAGCCCATTGACCATCTAGCCAGAGAGGTGGGCCTGCTCTCTGATGAGGTGGAACTCTATGGCAAGACTAAGGCCAAGGTCCAGCTGAACATCATGAAACGCCTGCAGGCCCAGCCAGACGGCAAATATGTGGTGGTCACCGGGTATGCTGTCAGCACTTTTATCTGCTGTTTCCCTGGCATACAGCTTTTTTTAAATCTTTTTCTTTTTTTTAAAGACTGTAGTTTTTTTTTTAAGGATTTCTGTCTGGGGGAAAATGTATTAATTCCTTTATAATTTAAGTCTCACTTTGTACGTAATGATATGCTGACAGTGTAAGAAACGCGCTGGAAATTGACCTGTAAACGTAATATTATTACACAAACAGTGAAATACATCAATTTGCTATTATTGATAGTATGTTTATAATATATTTTTTCTGCTCTAGAATCTGACAGTGTGTGATAATTTATTGCTTGACAATTGATCAATGCCAATAAACCAATAGCACTATTTATTATCTTTCAAAATAATCATATTGTAAGTGTAAATATAATATTATACAGAACATTGCTCACAAAAGGAAATACTGTTTTATAAATGATCATTTCATCACACCAGGTCAATCCCATGAAAATAATTTGAAGAAAATAATCCCTACCTTTGTTTGTAATGTTGCTTTTTTTCATGTCGTCCACTTCATACAGCTGATCAAGTTCCTACTATATCATACCATACCTTTTAAAGTGCACCCCTCACCACATGTTTTGTTGAAGTTACCCTCATTGATTTATTGTCATTTGGTGCTTGGCACCTGTTCATTTCTGGCTCTGCTGATTTTCTGTCTGCAGCATTACACCCACCCCTCTGGGTGAAGGAAAGAGCACCACCACCATCGGCCTGGTCCAGGCCCTGGGAGCCCACATGAAGCTCAATGTGTTTGCTTGTGTCCGACAGCCCTCTCAGGGACCCACCTTTGGCATTAAAGGTGAGCTGTGGAACAACGCACACTCAGTGAGGGGTTGCACGGGTTACAGCTGTCCTGTACTGGTATATCAATCTGTAGTTTTGTCTTCTGTCTACAGGTGGTGCTGCAGGAGGTGGATATTCTCAAGTCATTCCAATGGAAGAGGTACTACACTGCTGTTTCGAGTTGGAAACTCTGCTGCTTGTATAAGAAAACAAAGGAAAAATTGCATTTAATTAATGCGTCTGTTCATTTTAGTTCAACCTCCATCTCACTGGTGATATTCACGCCATCACGGCTGCCAACAACTTGGTGGCTGCTGCCATTGACGCTCGCATGTTCCACGAGTCTACACAATCTGACAAGGTGGGTCCTCCATTTTGTCAGTTGTATATTAAAAAATGCACTTTTTTGCAAGTTAAATAATGTATTGCGCCTATTATCTTTCTCTATGTATGCATCCTTAGGCTCTGTATAACCGCTTGGTGCCGCTCAGTGGAGGACAGAGGAAGTTCTCCCCCATCCAGATCAATAGACTGAAAGTAAGGGATCGTGTCACAGACTTGTAGGTTTTGACTTGACTTGCATCACGAATATCTGACATCTAAGTTTTCTGTGTTGGTTTAGAAACTGGGCATAGAAAAGACTGATCCCTCCGCTCTGACTGAAGAAGAGATCACCCGCTTTGCCCGTCTGGACATGGACCCAAGCTCTGTCACCTGGCAGAGAGGTATGAACACCTGAGACCTCATTAAACCTGCTGTGTGGATGTGAGTGAGTGTGAGTGTGCTGACCAGGCTTTATGTACAACTAATAAAATGCTCATATGGCCCTTTTTGTGTCAATTCAGTGTTGGATACCAATGATCGATTCCTGAGGAAGATCACGATTGGCCAGGCGCCAACTGAAAAGGGATACACCAGAGAGGTAAAGAGATGAGATCCACAAAGCTGTTTCTTAATCAGTAAAAGCCATTATGTGTAATATTAGAAAATTGTTTTGGCTCCACCCAGTGGTTGTATCAAAAAAGACACTGTGGTAGGTAGCAATACAACACGGCCCATTTGAAAGACACATTAAAAAAAATCAACATTTAAGCTTGGGATCACAAAGAAGAAGTTCCTAGGAGTTAACAGCAAAATTATACATTTTTTTACAACAAGAAAAATAAAGTCACTGCATTGTTGTTGATGATAAGGGGGCGTGCATTCCCTCTCTCTGTCCTCCAGGCCCAGTTCGACATCACGGTGGCCAGTGAAATCATGGCGGTGCTCGCCCTCACCAGCAGCCTGGAGGACATGCGTCAGCGTCTGGCCAAGATGGTCGTGGCCACCAGTCGCAGCGGACAGCCCATCACCACCGAGGACCTGGTCAGTAGTCTGGAGTCTCCTTCATGTCTGGACCTATATAACTATTGTGGAAAGGCTCTTATGGTAATATAATGTTTTTCTCTAATAGGGTGTGAGTGGTGCTCTTACTGTGCTAATGAAAGATGCCATCAAGCCAAACCTGATGCAGAGCTTGGAGGTGGGTGAAACACACATGCTAACCTATAGAGTTCCCCTGAAAAGAACTTTACAAGCCAAAAAAGTACAGTGTGAGAGCCTTTTGATCTTTAACCAGGTTAGGAACACGTGTGTTTACAGTTTTAGACTCGCAGAAAAACATCACGAGCTTTGAAAGTTCAGTCCTTTGACAGATATTGCTCTGGTGGATGTAGGTTTATTTTTTTTGCTACAAAACATTTTTGTAATCACGTGTGTCGTCTGAATCCACAGGGAACCCCTGTGTTTGTCCACGCCGGCCCGTTTGCCAACATCGCCCATGGCAACTCCTCCATCCTGGCCGATAAAATAGCTTTGAAGCTAGTTGGACCCGAGGGCTTTGTGGGTAAGTGCAGCTGAGTAAATGGCTCTATCTTAGGATGTTTTCATCAATATTTGCTTTTTCATGCCCGATCTGGTACTGCAGTGCTACAGTAGATGGTTTCCTGTGTTGATAGTACAAGTGATGGTGTAGCAGATAATATATTGAAGTATGATATTACTCAGTACTCCTCACAGCTGTGATTCTGTTACAATTCTCTGTCTCACAACCCCTGTCCCTGTCAACTGTGCCCAACAGTGACGGAGGCTGGCTTTGGGGCTGACATTGGCATGGAGAAGTTCTTCAACATCAAATGCCGCTACTCAGGCCTGAGACCCCACGTGGTGGTGCTGGTGGCCACTGTCCGAGCCCTGAAGATGCACGGAGGAGGACCAACAGTGAGTTTTTCCTCAGCATCCTAATAACAACATATTTACTTACATGATTTTATTTTGAGAACAAAAAAACGTGCTTTTACATTTATGTATAATATTATATGATTGCATTTCTCCATTTTGAATTTGGAACACAACCCCAATCAGTATTTCCTGTCCGTCTCACCCTCCCTCGGGGAATGACAGCACACTGCTGGGAGTGTAATTACATTTCCTGCTGAGTGGACAACACCGAGCTATAACTCACTTCTTCATTCACACAAATGATAGCTTCTTAATAATCCTGAAGCCAACAGCTGAGGAAAAACAACTGAAATAGTCTCTTTTGTATAAAATTTGGTGAGTTTGTTATTGGATTATTTAAATTAACTGAAAGATTTTTTTTTCTTCAGGTCACTGCTGGGATGCCGCTGCCTAAGGAATACATCGAGGAGGTAATTCATAACGGCAGCCTACCAAAAATGTGTTTTTTTCATTTTAAATGATAGTTTTCTGTTGATGAGCTGTAGACTAACGTCAGGTGATCAACATTGTGTATTTATTAGTTTGCACGGAGAGCCTAAGACAAGTCTGCGTGAGGTGCAGCACAGCTCCTCACATTTAAAAGCTTTGTCTGTCTTAAAGCATACAATAAAGACCTACATAAGCACCTGCATTAAACATTTATGTGGACTGCTTTGCTGCTCTTAACTACCTTCTCATGAGCTTATTTAAAAGTGTGTTTATGTGTACTCTCGTGTAGAACCTGGAGCTGCTGGAGAAGGGCTGCAGCAACATGAGGAAGCAGATAGAGAATGCACAGCACTTCGGTGTGCCAGTGGTGGTGGCTGTCAATGCTTTCAGGTAAGTGATGGATGACGACACAGTAGAAATGGACTAAAATGGTCCATATTGCAGACAACTTATTTTTTATTTCACTTAAAGCTGCACTAATCAATATTTTTTTTAGATTAATAATGGATCAAATGACTGTGTGTACTGTGAAAAGGGTCCCTTTTAGTGACAAACCCACAGAGAATTATCAACCAACTCGGCAGGTCCCCTCAGCTGCCCACAAAAGGCTTTTCTGTTTAATTATTTTCTTCACAAATTATTATGCTTTCGGTTTGATTGGCTGAGTAGAAGCAACGAAAAAAAGTGTTCCTACATTCTTAAGAGCCTGTGTATTTCCCTCCTTTCCATTTGGATGGAAGCTTCTGTGTCTGTTTGTCTCTAATGACTTTTGTTGATGTGGGCCCATCCTGCAGGACCGACACTGAGCCTGAGCTGGACTTGGTCTGCAGCATGGCCAAAGCAGCCGGAGCCTTCGACGCTGTGCGCTGCTCCCACTGGGCTGAAGGCGGAGCTGGTACAGTGGCCCTGGGTCATGCTGTCCAGAGGGCCTCTGGGGCCCCCAGCAACTTCAAGTTCCTCTATGATTTGGAGGTATGGGCCACATCTAGTATGTGAATGAATTTGCCAGAAAACGTGTATGTTATTATGTGTGTTTTGTCTGTGAAGGGGAATAAAGATGTAAAATAATGTTCTATAGTCTCTCAGTGAAAATAAATAAAAATAGCCTCATGTATCCGGGTTCTGACATGCTAATTTTGTCAACTTAAGGACTACACTGACAAGAGGGTGTATATATCTAATTCCTCTCTAGCTCCCTATTGCTGAAAAGATTCGAATAATCGCCCAGAAGATCTACGGAGCAGATGATATTGAGCTTCTTCCAGAGGCTCAACACAAGGTGGAGCTCTACACCAAACAGGTCAGCATCCCTCCCAGTCGTTTAACTTCTTTCATGTGTCTTGTCAGGCCTGTTTGTTTGTTTGTTTGTTTGTTTGCTGCTGCTGTCAGTGGAAATCATCATAATTGGATGGAGAGTGCTTGAATACGCCTTTTTGTAAAACATCTAACACATTTTCTTTGTCCCCTCTTCTCCCCTCAGGGTTTCGGCAATCTGCCAATCTGCATGGCGAAGACTCACCTGTCGCTCTCTCACGAGGCCGACAAGAAGGGTGTGCCCACAGGGTTCATCCTGCCAATCAGAGACATCCGAGCCAGTGTGGGCTCTGGCTTTCTGTTCCCACTGGTTGGAACGGTAAGCTTCCATTTACTTTGAACCAAAAAAAATGCATGTCCTTTCCAGTTTTGCAACGTCTGGGAGGCTTAAGGGTGTGACTCTTTACTGTTCCGCGCCTATGCACCATCAAACCGCATCACATGTGCACAACTGGATTTTCTACATTCATCTGTCTGTCTTATAAAGTTATATCCTGTTAATAAAAACAAAGCGCGACTTGTAGTAGTTAACTGTCTTTTAAACTTTTCAAATAACGAAAACCACGTCGGTTGTCGGTTTTGTTGCACACACACACTTCTGTGATCAGTCTGCAAACAGTGTGCATAC
The DNA here is from genome assembly GCA_002120245.1 of Maccullochella peelii. Lineage (NCBI taxonomy): Eukaryota > Metazoa > Chordata > Actinopteri > Centrarchiformes > Percichthyidae > Maccullochella > Maccullochella peelii. Next base: position 30,466 of record LKNJ01001334.1, on the reverse strand, counting down.
TAAATAGTGTTCTACAGCTGAAAGTAAATGATCATATGACAAGCACACACTCTGGAAGCGCAAGACAAAACATTATGTTTGTGTCGCCAGCTGTGTTTGCTGAAGGTTCACCTGCTGCTGTGAGCTTGCAAGCCAGGTGTCCAAGTTGCACCAGGGATGCAACTAACAACTATTTTCATTATCAATTACTCAACAGTTTAATCCGTAAATTATTTAATATGTGAAACATATTTTTCTTTTAAAATAGCTAAATGTCATGTTTTGTCCGACCAACAGTCCAAAACTTGTAAAAGTACAACAGCAAATCATCACATTGGAAACTCTAAAACCAGCAAATATTTGACTTTTTCTTTTTACATAATTGACTTAAACAATCAATCAGTTGTGAAAGTTGTTACTCATTAATTATCTGTCGATCGACAAATCAATTAAGTAATTATTCCTCATTTAAAATGCACCGATAATCAAAGGAGTCTCCATGTCATCACCTGAAATTCATCATGCATCTATACAGAAGTTGTTTGTTCATCTTTGTTCAAAGGCTGCGTTATATGTTCGTACCTTTTTATAGTCATCTTTATCATGAAAAACCTCTTTCTCTTGCTGTTCCTCTTAGATGCCCACGATCCCAGGTCTGCCCACCAGGCCTTGTTTCTATGACATTGACCTGGACCCTGAGACTGAACAGGTCAACGGGCTGTTCTGAGGCGGGGCTCTGCACTGTGTCATGGTAAAGAAGATAGTTGAGACATACAGATATCGATCTCATACTGGAGTTGGCAGGCACTGATGATAACTGTTAATATGTTGCCTTTGTTGTTTGTTTGTTTTTCCCCACACTGTACAGACGAGTCCCAGCACCCCCCACTGAGCCTTAATGAAATGTGATGAAGTAATAACTGGAAGCGCCTTGAGCTCGTCTGCTGGTGCTGTTTGTTGTTTTTCACTCGCACACTGACATCTATAAATAATTGATTTGCTTTGCCCAGAAGGCTGCTGATGGGTAAATCAAGAAACTTAATTAATCACAGAACAGTTTATCCCCCTGAGATCGCCCGTCTGTGACAGACTTTTTGCAAAGGGGGAAGTGTCCTATTGACAATTCTTTCAGCTACATGGCTCGCTGCATATAAACAAGCCCCGCTTGTTTTTTCCACTGACGTTATTCAGGCTAGACTCTTAAGTGGCAGGTCTGGAGTCTTGTGTTAACTACAAATGGAGCATCTCCTCCAGGCCACTGTCCTGAACAATCAACTGAATTTTGTGTGCCTTTGGGTTTTTAATTTAGTATAAAAAATAAAAAAAGTCAACATAAAAATAATGCTGCCCTTACAAAATGCTTTATAATGTTTTATTTTTCAGCAATTTTGCACTGTCTGGCCCTGCTGGAGAAATTGCCACTGCTGGGAACCTGAACTGTCATGTTGTTGTAAATCAGTGGTATCCACTTTGTCAGACGAGATCAAATAAAGTGTCCTTGATGGAAAGCCACATATCAACCCATTTCTGAGATGTTATTTTTTGCTGTATTTCTCGAACCTGTTCTTAGAAAATGAATTTGCTGTCTGTTTCATTATTGCACCATTTCCATGCCTTTCTTTGCAGTCAATATTAGTTTTGTTATTCCCTCAGGCCATCGGGGGATGAACTCTGCCCAGAGCGTCAGCCTCTGTTGTTTATTATATACTCTGCCTACAAATGTGAAATGTTTTTTACATTTTTCTTATACTGAAAATATGCACCTCACATTCTAATACTTATAGTTTCTGTCTTTTTTTCTATTCCTTATCTTTTCTTTCAAATTATTATTGCACATTAGCCTTTCAGCACATCATCTACAATATGCCACCCCCACATTTCACTTTACAAAAATATGAAGTGTGTGTAAAAAGTGTTTGAGTCTTTAGCATAAGTGGTAATAAATATTATAGAGTGCATATTGAGTGGTAGTGGTTATTGTACGCCTGTGGATCTCCAGACAGGGAGAGATGACTGCTGATGCTCCCATTCAGTAGAAATGAAGGTGAGTGGGCATGATCACATGCTGGGAACTTTTTCTTTTTTTTAATTTATTTATTGCAGAATGAGGCATTGTGACTGTAGTGAGTGTAGAAAATGTTTTCCAGCTAAATATCACAAATTGTTTCTAAAATGCATTTCAAGATAAAATAATGGTATTATTTGATTAAATATAATTTTTTTACAGTGGCTATTTACTGGTGTGAGGGTGGTTGGCAGTTTCTTGCCTTGTGCAACACGTCAGTCAGTGCATCACTGTGGAAACCAATGTGCCCAGTTGCTGTTAAAGCAGCTGAAGCGCAGAGGCACATTCAAAGGTGTGCCACATACAGTGTTATGGAGTGGAATAAGGGGAATCAACACAGATACAGTAGATTGACAGGTAAGGAGCAATTTTACATGCATGCATATTATCTTCAGCTGAAATGTGTTAATTGACAAACAGTCAAAACGTCAAACCTCAAAAATTAGAGTGAATGTTATTTGGTCGTGTGTGTTATTGAAAATACCCACTGGACAGTAACTTTTTAGAAAACATTTTATTGGATCGTAACATTATATACAGTATGTACTGCCTTAAATATGTATCAATGGATGAATCAGACAGCAGTGCTCAGAAAGGTCTAATCAGTGAAACAATAACATGGTGTATCAGTGTGACAAACTGCAAAGTGGACTTAAATTGTGTCTTTATATTTTCAGGGAACAAATGCTTTTCTGTCAGCAGGAAAGCAGCTGAAGATAAAGACTGATCTTAAATGAACTATGTCAGTGACAGAAGCTCAAACTGGGCGTGGCTCAGTTAAGAAAATGCTCAGGAGAAAGCTGATCTGTTTTAAATGTCTTTTAGTGGGAAAACCAAGAATAAAAACTGGAAACTGGAGCTTTGAGGTGTGCAGACACAATGGCTCAACCTGCACATGTAATATGACTGAAATTACAGTGCAAAGCTGTGAAGAGAAAAACAAAGTTGAAACAGTACGCGAAGAATGTCGGAGGCGCCAGAATCAGTTTACACAGAAGCTGAATGCTCTGAAGGAAATATTCTCAACATCACTCAGCTGCTTCACTCGCACCCTGAACCCTGGTGAGGGAGGCGGCCACAATGAAGGTGAATGTCACTCTGTTACAGTCTTCAAAAGATACACCAGAGACTCTGTGGACCTAAACCCTGTTAGTGGCGATTCAGCCACAGAAATACATACATTCAACAATGCAGAACATAAGTCACCTGTGGAAGAGAGGGAAGCAACGAAAAGCAAAAGATTTCAACTCCTCAATCAACTCATTATTGTTCCTAAACTCCAGTCAAAAGCAAAATCTTATCCTTTCTTCCAGGAGTGTATTGGAGAAGCTAAGGAGTGCATCGCAGAGGAGATGACAGTCCTGGCCAATGAACATGCTGATGAGAGCATGCCCCCAAGCACATACCCAGAGGTACAGCGCCACTGTCCTGAGATGGTGACAGTGAGTGTAGATGTAGACTGCTATGACATTAGAGATCAAGGGCAGTGATGAAGACAGTGAAGCTTCTAAAACTCTTTCACATGTAAGTAATGGCATGAAAGTGATGGCAGGAAATCTAGGTGAGACTGCGATTGTTGGCGGAGAGATTCAGACAATCCCTCAGTCTTTGCAGGACTCCTGCATTGCTCAGAGCAGCACGGTGAGTCAGCGTCATGGCTGTTCTCAAACTGTGGACAACTTACACAAGCAACAAAGCATAAACACCTCTGATGTCATCTCAAAGGGAGCTGCGCCAGAGCATCCAGCAGTAAGGGACGCAACATTAAACAGTGACTCATTCTCAATTCACTACAAAGCTGCTTAGCTTCATTCAGGCCCAATGGGAAACAAAATGCCAGCAGGCACTGTGACAGACGATGTTGTTGTTATGGAGAATTTACACTTAGACGCATCTGATAGTAGTTTTTACATAATGGTGGCACACTGAGCCAAACGCAGAGCAGCAGTGTGAGAAAAGAGAGCTTTTCCTGCTAGAAACGGCATGCTCTGTGGTTCAGGTTGCAATAAAAACTGCACTGAAGCAGTTTAAAGATGAACTGCTGGATACCTCTGCCCATCTGGATCACTACAGCTGACACTGAGCAGCTTATCATGGAGAGAAAGCTATTATGTTTGTGGATAAACAATTGGACGGCTGGAAGGATAAATGTGTAGGACATTTCTTAGTAAACTGCCTGTCGTGAAATATTTTGTGTGCTATGTTGATTTTTTAAAGCTCTTGGTGGTGCTACAGGAAATGTAGGAAGGATTGTCTCAGAGGAATAGTTTGACATTTTGGGAAATATGCTTATATTCAGTTTTTTTCCAAGAGTTACATGAGAAGACTGATACCACTCTGGTGTTTATATGGCAAATATGAAGCTACCTTCAGCAGCTGGTTAGCTTAGCTCAGCATAAAGACTGGAAACAGCTAGCCTGGCTCTGCCCAAAGTTAACAAAATCCACCTACCAGCACCTCTAAGCTCCTTAATTAAGACATTATATCTCATTTGTTTAATCCACACAAAAGCCAAAAAGTGTTTTATGTGCTGGAATATTTCTTGGCCAGGGTAACCCCCCCCCCGAAAACGACACTTAGTTGTTGTTTTTTTTGTATGAATCAAACACCCAAGCTCAAACGTGTTAATTAGTGATCTTTAGAGTTGCTTCTGGTGGTAGCTTCATATTTGGCGTACACGCGCGAGCGTGGTATCAATCTTCTCATCAAACTCTTCACAACAGAGAAATGTCAAACTATTCCCTTAAAACTAGATTTTGACTCACAGACCCTCTTCAGACAAAGCCTCAAGATTTAAAAATGATGCAGAAACCAACGTAAGGCCCTTATTACGTCAATTGATATTGTGTTTTAGTGGGGCGTATATATTCCCAAACAAATTTTCAGGCCCAGAACCTAAGGGCCCTCGGTTGGTAACCAGGCCTTGACTGTGAATATACAAACTAAATTTGATGGCACCATGAGGACAATATTTACCTGCCATTATTGGTAAGATATAGTACTGCATGTGTCTTGTTCTTACCACTGAAGTTATATTTATGTGAATAAACAATACACCAGTCTTTTCTTTTTCTGGATTAGTTTATTAAAGATGTATTTAATTCTTTACAAACATTATCACAGAGAGGTGATTCAAGGATTTCTTCAACATTTATTTGTGACCACCCCGGTTTCCTCCTTGTCCTTTCCCCTCTGGTCCTTTCCCCTCTGGTCCTTTCCCCTCTGGTGGTCCCTTTCCATGTCCATGTCCATGTCCATGTTCATGTTCTTTTTTTCCTTTTTTCCCCTGTAAACAACCATAGGAAGAATGATTGATGCATTTTCTTAAAAAACAGACAGATAAATGGTTACATAGTTTTAATTTAAAAAGGTTGAAGAATTCCTCCTTCCTGTAAAAGCTAATGGGAAATGAACATACGAGCGCTACAAAGTTCATGAATCCACCAGTGAGGCAAAACCGTATGAAGCACACATTAGGTAGAAGAAAGAAGACTTACTGGGTCTGTCTCAGATCCTGAGCATCCTTTGCCCTCTGCCTTCTTTGTCGGGTCCTAAGACAGGGAAACAGCTTCATGAGTACACATGTTTCATGCTGTTAGTCAAAGGTCTAAATCACTGTAAGGAAACAAACTGACTCACCACTTTGCATGCTGTGATGGAAAGACAAAAAACAAAGTCAAAAATGTGCAAATTAATGGAGAAGTTACACATGAACTTAAACCAGATGTGTCAGGTTGCAAATGGACAGTTTATTCTAAACACAATCTTTGTTCAATTTAAGCCAGTGCTGCCTTCAGTTGATCATATTGCACCACAGAATTAAAATAATTCTCATCAACACAGGCAATGGTCTTTCCCTATTGTTAAATTTGTTTTTGACAATGAACAAAATACTTTCACTGTTCAGCATTTGAATTCCTGATAACCAAAATTCTACAAATATGAGTTGTGTTTATACTCCCTCTTGTTGATAATAGCGCATAATAGCCGCGGGGCACGGAGGGCCATGTCCGTACTGGTACATACTGTAGGTATTTTTTAATTAACAGGTACCAATTCTGTTATTACGGGGTACAATATGAGCATCATTTTAATGTGCTGAATAGCAAAATGTAAATAAACCACAAAAAATTAAAAGCGATTATGATATTATGCCAAACACCAAACTCTAAGGAGAGATTTGACATACTATTTTCAAATGTGCAGTAAATGAGTACAAGATGCAGTCAAAATGTGTGCATACAAATGGAATAAAGTACAGTGAGCATTGTAATTGCAACAGTATTCTCAGCCTGATGTAACACAGATATTTCCTCAGAGTTCTGCACAGAAAACTATTCCAAAGCATTAAAAAACATATAATAATTAATCAAAGAGACTTACAATCACTCATTCTGTCTTGTTGATAAGGCAGTAGAAAGTCTTTTCCTGGGAAAAAAGAATGAAAGGAAAGATCTTAACATTTGAATCATTGCGTTTCTAGCAGTCATTACAAATAATCAGCAATACCCACTACATACCTGGTGCAGAAAGCAAAATGACTTGTGCCCAATGTGTGTGTTCAGTCTGTATTTATAAGAAGATGTGGGCGTGTTAGTGCTGCACACAACCCTGATGTTGTCAGTTGTGACTGTTTGAGAGTTGCAGGACAGGTAAAATTTGGGTGTGGCCAGTCAGTGTTTTTCCCTCTGAGAGTGATTGACAGTTGCCACCTCTAAACATTAACAAAAGGACCTTCACAGACACTTGAGAGCAGATCAGGGGCGTAACCAGAGTGGTGTCTTCTCTTAAACTGGCCCAGCCTTAACGTTACTCTGAACCGCCAAACCTTTTCTCAGAAAAATCATGTTCATGCGCAGCCATTTTCTGTTTGTGCAATAGTGTATGTTGTAGGGGAAACGTAACATACTGCCTGGATTATGTTTTATATCAAAAGATTATATTGAACATATTTGGAAAACGATGATTCACTGTGAACGTGCCAAATGTTCAACATATCTGCAAATATTTTTAATTTTCTAAGTAAGGTTCGGAATGGTTCAGGTAAAGGCAACTGAATTCATTAAAGATCACTATGCTTTAATTTGTTATTTTTAGTTTTTTTTTACAAAAGTCTCATGCTGTTTTCTAGCATGAGACAGCATAATTATAAAAGTCATAGTGCTGCCTGTACTGGTACTGAAATTTCCCAGTGAACATAAACTGCTGCTGCAAATTACTGTAGGTGTGTATGCACTTAAATTGTTCAGAGGCAGGGCAACATTTTCTTGCATGTCACAGGCTGTCTAGCATGTTGAGAATGTCGACATGTTGCTACCAATAGGTATCCATCTTACATCTTACAAGCAAGGGATCATTGTTATGGATGCATTTATTTGATTAATCCTCATGGCAAACATGTTTCATGCAAACAGGTTCTGCAGGATACAGTAGGCCTTTCTTGCAGGATCTACAGTGGCAGCATAGTTGTCGCTAAAACAAATGTTGAATCTCAACTAAACACTTGCATTATGAACCAAATCCTCGTGCCGAGTAGCAGGGGTGGGAGTACTGAGATCGTTTACTTAAGTAAAATGAGCAATACCACACTATAAAAATACTCCATTACAAGTAGAAGTCCTGCATTTGAAATTTGAATTAAGGTCACAAAGGTATCAGCAGACTGATGCATTACTGTGTATGTAACATTTTAATGTTTTGCTAGTTGAGGTGGAGTTGATTTTAACTACTTTATATGCTGTTGGGAAGTTAATCTAGAATAATGCATCACATTTTATAAACTGATCATGTTTTACATGTAAAAGCTTGATCTTCAAAGTAGCTACTTATCATATAAATGTAGAAAAATGTAATAAACAGTGCGATATTTGCCTTTGAAATGTAGTTAAGTAGAAGAAAAGTAGCATACAAAATAAAGTAAATAAAGTACTTGAGTAAATGTACTTGCTATGTGCTGTATGTATAATGTATAAAGCCAGGCCTCCGTGGAATTTGAGTTGATTATGAGGAAACAGATGGTAATACAAAAGCAGTACTATCTGTAACTAAGGCCACCATGACACTGTACACATGTTTTTGTTTATAACCAGTCACCACCAGTTAACAACATTCACACCACCCTTACTGTCTTTCTGGTATTTACAATAATTGTAGAGATCACCACTCTGGGACACACCTTTAACTGTCTAAAGGCATTCAGACAAAACTCGATCTTAAACGTCACATGAGGTGATCCAGGTAGTGCACTTCAGACAAACACGTATCTGAAGGCTGAAGGGGAGTTTTGCAGTAGACGCCAAAATTATCATGACATGAAACGAACTGTCTTTTGTTTTCTGAACTGCAGACGTGTCTAAAAATGCTGTATTCTTGTATTTTGAGTACTTTGAGTATGTACTTTCTCATGTCAAACCTGAAATTTTGGATTTGTGCGCTAACTCAGTGAAGCTTGACATAAACAGGCACACATGTGTGGCTCGGGGAAAGGAACGTCTCATCTCGTTTTCACCTGAACGTGCACAAACTTGACTTTTTATGGGTGCATACCTTTCTTGTTGCGTGCAAACAAGGGCATAATATTAGTTTGAAAAATGTGTGTGTGTGTGTGTGTGTGTGTGTACTATACTATACTAAATACTATTTTCTGCATTTCTACATGGTTTTATCATATTTCCAGCTACTTAAAAGCATCATATTCAGATTAAGATGGCTGTCATGCTTAGTTTAATTGTTCTACCAGAAAAGTGTTAAATATATCAAAAAAGCTGTTTCACTCTCTGCATGTTTAACCCATAAACCTACTGCACATCACATGCTGTGGTATTCAATTAGGGATATAAGCTATACTTTTCAGAATAGGACTGGTAGATCTATGGCACATTATTTATGGCACTAAAAACAGATAATGTTCCAAATCAGGGGCAAAAACAGGATTTTGAAAGGTGTCGGGTCGCATGTCCCCTCCGTCCCTAGTGGATGTTATGCCCATGTGTGCAAATAACCTCATTTATAAAAACACTGTCAAATCATTTATTTCAATGAAATACCCTGAACTGAAGCTGAAAAAACTGTGCTGCGTCTATTTTAAATCTGCAGCATTTCTCACAATGCAGATAAATGCACCTTTGTGACTTTAGATAATCAATCAATCGTCACTAAACCAGGTAATGAAACAAACAGTTGAAATAGACATGAGTAAATAAAGCCTGAATGAGTCTGTTGATCAGTGCTATTCACTCCACCAGCTCTGCTGGCAAAACAAGTTCTTTCTAGTCAAGCTCATCATTTAGTTTTCACTGAAAAATACTCAGATCTATTTAAATTATGATCAGTTTAGTTGATTTATTTAGATTTTCATTTTACTATCAAAAAGGTGGAGGACGTGGTTAATCACAGTTTACAGTGAACAGGGGCCCCTGGTGGTGAGGGCAGCAAGTGAAGAAAAAAATGGGAAAAATTGCAAATGATTTTCTGATTATATAAACCAGTGACGCTAGAATGTTTACAATGCAAATACTGTTGTAATATTTTAAATACTGGTTTAATTTTTTTATGGTTTATTTACATTATGCTATCCTACCAAAAAAAAGAACTTGGGAAAAAAATGCATATAATATATAATACAATTAATACATATAATACAACACATAATATTTACAAATATTTAAGGTTAATGTGATGAACAACCATCAGCACATTAAAATAATGCTCATATTAACCCCGTAATAACAGAATTGGTACCTGTTAGTTTAAACATACCTACATGTATGTCCCAGTACGGACATGGCCCTCCGAGCTTTTATTCTACAGCAACAAGAGGGTGCATAAACACAACTCGTATTTGTAGAATTTTGGAATTTTAGCCAATTTTATATTTTACCCCAATTTGTTTTTGTTCATTCATTTCATTTTTATTTTATATTATTTTTCATTTAATTATTGTGATTGTTATTCCAATCAATCTCCAATGGATTTTAATATAAAAAAAATGATTTGCATATTAATTTATTTTGAAAATATTGTTGCATTTATTATATATTATGATATATATTTATATAATATTATTTATAAGAAATTATTTTTATATTTTTTTCTTATTTAACCCCCCCCCCCAAATAGTCTTTATCATTCCATAATATTTTATTTAGGTAAAGATGCTCTACACCCACACAATGATAATTTGTTGTCAAATATTTTATAGCTGAGCTTGACAGTTCATTATTGATCTCGGAAACAACAGTTGACAAAACAAGGAAAAGTTGGAACATCTGCACTTCCATGGCAAATGACAAAACTCTGCTGATGAAGGACCAGGGGATACATTCGAATGCTCCAGGACAAGTGAGTAAATGGACCTTGAGTTGAAATTGCTTTGTCGACAATTTTAGAGTCACCTTGATTTTTGTACATAGAGCCAGTCCCTCACATGGTGACTGAGCAGAAGATCAATAGCCTACTAAATATCTGCCTCATGTCACAGAGCAGTCTACATTACAGCATACAGCTTCATCTGCAGGGAAGGACACTATTCAAAGATAAGTGGACAAAAAAAAGGTCCCTGTCTCTCTTCTTCTGAGTCTGTAGCTGCCTGTGCTTGTGTGCATAGCTTGTGCATCAGCCTCTCTGAGACGAGCCAGGTTATATTTTAGGAAAGCAGGCTTGGAGGAAGTCGGCCTCTCAGCCTCTGCTTCATGTGTAGGAGGCTCCAGGTGAAAGGATTTGGCGCCATCTTGTGGACATGGTGAGTGACTGCCGTTTGTCTGCTGTTAGCTTGATGACGGCGAATGCAGCTAATGTGGAGGTCAGTACAGTTTTACTTTGATGCCTCACTTATCTGACTATGTATAGAAAATAATAACCTTTAAACTCTTTAAATTATGATTTAAGTTACTTTGGCACTGGTATTAGTACCACGTTGTAACGTTAAATACAACCATTATCATCAACATGGAAATGTTAATTTAACAAACAACAACAAAAAGAAATACCATAACACAAACACATTTCAACACGTTGGAGTAATCCTTTGAGCCCCTCTCTGTGAACACCCATGTGTGGGTTTTCTCCAGGTGCTCAAATTCCCTCCATCAGTCCAAAGACAGGTAAATTGGAGACTCTAAATTTCATTTAATGCTAGGTGTCAATGTAAGTGTCAAGTGTGAGAAGTATAAAATCATTTTGAGCCTGCTAGCTATAACAATTAGCACTATGAGGTTCACTCAGCCCCACCATCAGGTCAAAATGTAGATTTGTCCAATTTAATAACCAAATACCTGCAAGACTCATGATATCCCCATCAGCCTTAGTGCTCCTTTGTATTTAGTGATAATTAGCACATGTTAGCAATAGCATGCTAATGAGCAAACTAAGATGGAGAACATGATAAACATACCTGCTAAACATTCGCGTGTTAGCATGGTGGTGTTAGCATTTAGCTCAAAGCACCACTCTGCTTAAGTGTAGGTTGTTAGTCTTGTTAACTGATTTATAGGTTAAATTACCTTTAAATTATAATAACTAAAATGTAACTACTACTCATGACATTGCCCTGATAACAGGTTTTTACTAATTGACACCTTCACCTGCAATTGCAGTTCATGAACCTAATTACAAGGTTGAAAATCAACTACTTAGTTCACCATTTAGTACAATCATTTCCAGATATTAACACTTTAGGGGCCTACACAACATCAAACACAAATCTTTTTCCAAAATATTTCTTGCATTCATTCTAAAATAACTCAAATAGGCCTACATGTAGGCTAAAATATTTTTGCAAAGAGCTTTTGCTCATTAGCAGGATTGATCCATGTAGAATGTAAGCTATGTGGCTAAAAATGCAGCGCAAACTGGTAACTTTCAAAGATGTGTTTGTTTCCATAATGATCTGGGAATTGAAGCGCGCTGACACTCGGTCTCAAGTGACTGACTTCACCTCTGCTGCTCTCCTTGAGACGCCTGTGGCATGTGTCTGCCAAGGCTGCCTGTTTGCTGCATGTCATTAGCTCTCAGACTTGGCTTTGGCAAAGGCAGCATGTCATGCATTAAGAATTGTGGGAAATTCGGCAGGCAACCTCCCCCCCAGTCTTTAGGAAACTTCTTTAGTACTCTAAACATGTAGTCTGGAGCTCGTAGGAGACGCAGCTGTTGAAACCTCAGTGCGAACAAACAACACACACATCTCATTTATGATGTCTGGATTTATATAGTGCCACATTTAAATGGAAATGAGGCCCTATCAGAAGGGGAGTGATTCAAGAAGCTTTTCAAAAATGTATAATTTAAAAAAAAAACAACAATAAATCTCCCCCCCCCCATCTTGTCAGGTCGGGACACAAGGATATAATATAACATAAGATATCTGAGATCACCCACACAGAAAACACACTTATCATATTGCCACCTCAGCATTTTATATGAGAAAAACAAAAATTTATAAGTAATAGTATAGATATGAGGAAACATATACACAGATTTCTTTTATTATAATTATTATAGTGTCAATCAAGCAATAGTGCTAATTTACTTTAAATCCACAGAGTGTGCTATGTTCGTGGGCAGGGTGACTGGATTTAACTAGCATGCTTTGAGCAGAGGATAAGTGAGGAGGGGAAAGAGCAAGTGCTTTAGTGAGGGCGAGAGGGAGTGAGAGAGCATATGTGCAGGAGGGTGGGACGGTTGGAGAGAGAGAGAGGGAGAGGGAGGGAGAGAGGGAGAGGGAGGGAGAGGACAAGCGCATGGGTGCTGTGAAATCCGTTAACAGGGGAGCTCTGTGCATTTGTTAGATGTCTTGGCTGCTTGCCCAACTTGGCTCATTGTGATCGAGGCATGATCGTCGACTCCAGGCAGCCCTCTCTGCTGCCTCGGCTGCCTCGCGTCTGGACCTAGCCCAGCTCTCACCGCTGACATGGAAAGACCCGTGAGTGCCTTCTCTCTCTCCTTCCCCTCTCTCTTCTCATCACACACTCTCCAGCGTGCTCTCTCTCTCTGGTATTAGGTTCCCCCTCTCCCTCTTCTGCTCTGTCGCAGATTTAGCTGTGGCTACATGCAGCATTTCAGTTGGGTCTCTGGCTCTTTCTCTCCCCTGTTGTAGCTCCTGTAGGAGGCAGGAACGCTGGGTAGGGAGGAAGCCTTGGCAGCTTTCCCTCTGCAGGGCCCCCCTCCTCACTTCTGCCTGCCTGTCCGGTCATGGGTGCTGTCCACTGGCAGACCCACAACGTCTCTGTGTTTTTTGTGGTTGTGTGTGTATGTGTGTATGTTAGCCTTGCTGCTGCCTATTCACAGAACTCAGAAGTGTACCATCCCCACACAGAGTCTCCCCACTTTGGTTTTTGGAGGCCGGCGTTCAGTCCCTTCAGTCTCCGCCATTGGCCTCGCTGAGATTCATCATCGGCAGCGTGTTTCTCTCTTGTGCCTATTCTTGGTGGTGTGTCCTCATGGTCTGTTGTGTTTGGATACCCTGACAACTAGAAGCTGTGAGGTAGCCACTTTCCAGGCTGCCGCCTCTCTGAGTGAGTCCCAACTTTTCTCATGCTCACTGTGTCTTTGCAGGTTTGACACAACTGCCATCAGGATGTGTATTTTTTGTTGTCTTACTAAAAGTCTGTGCTGACACCTTACATTTCATAAAGGTCTGTAACTCTGATAAAAAGACTTGAGTGTGGATGTTGAACTCAAACTGTTCAACAGCATATCAGTGGCAGCCATTCTTTGCAGGCGTAACAGCGGTGGTGATGGAAAAAGCACAAAAGAATTTCTTGCAGTCCCAGTGTGATGGTCTTTGTGCGCTCGCTAGCCATGAGTCATCATTCTGTGCTTGTAATATCACATATAAGCAGCCTTGACTCTTGTCGTCACTGGGGCAACAGTGGAGGATGACTGACTCATGACTTTGGCAGGTCTACTTCCTGTCTCTGTCAAGAAGGTTTGACCCCTCGGAATAATTTATACAGAGTGTGGAGAATGAGATACTTCAAAATGAATTATGTTTTTTCACAGTACAACGGGCAGCTTTGACAACTTTTCTATTTGACGGCGTTGTTGTCACTCCTCCTCAGCTGTGAACAACAACAGATGATGCCAGCTTTGAGTCAAAGTGGGAAACACTTCAGCAGATTGAGTTGAGAGCTCCTTTTCTGACAATGATTGTTGTTCATTAAGTATTATCTGACAACTGTTGTGTGTGTCCTGAGCGAAATGTTTGTGACGATATGAAGAGAGATGCATCCCCCAGGTGCTGGCTTACTACACACACACCAGACACAGGGATGAAACACATAACTCTGATCCCATCTTTTCAAAGTTTCACATCGCTTTCTCTCAGAAATCCCAGAGAATTGTTGCTGTTAAAACTTACATTTGTTGTCTTCTTCAAGCTTAAACTACAAGCTGAGTACAAGTAAGCACTTTGCCTGAGAGTAGAAATGTTTTTTTTCATTTAGTATCAACTCATTGCCTGAGGCATGTGTCTTTGAAACAATATGACACATATAAATATATATATATATATATATATATATATATAGTTAGATGAGAAGGTCAAAACCACTCTTGTGTCTGTACGTTAAATATGAAGCTAAAGCCAGCAGCCGGTTAGCTTAGTTTAGCACAAAGACTGGAAACAGCTAGCCTGGCTCTGTCCAAAGGTAACAGAATCTATCTACTAGCACCTTTTAAGCTCACAAATGAACTATTTTGTTTAATCCATACAAAAGCCTAATTGTAAAAATGACAAGTTATGGTTTTACAGGCAGTTACATGCCATTTCTGCTGCCTGGCAACTTCACAGTGTCGACAAGCCTTCAGGAAGTCTGTATGCTAATCTAAGCTAACTGGCTGCTAGCTGTAGCTTCATATTCACCTAAAGAAATAAGATTGATATCAGACTTCTCATCTAACTTTCGGCAAGAAAGCGAATAATTGTACTCCCTTCTTTAAAACAGGCTATACACTACAGTGGTTCTATTGCAGCTTCCTCTTTCATAGCATCTCTGACATGTCATGCACCTGACCTGAACCTCTAGTGATCTTGTTCTTTAAAGAAGGTGGCACACTCTCCTAACCCTCATGCTGCAGAGAGGAGTTCCTTTAGTTTGCTCTACAGCCGAGTAAAGGAAGCACACTCTCCCCACTCACACATCCCGCCGCACCTAAGAAAGACTACACAGACCAGATTGGAGAGGGAACATTAAGTTACTGCAGGCTAAAGGAAATGAGATCTCTATGTTGGAGATGGTTGATGCCTCCCAGAATTATAAGTCTGTAATATTATCCTAATCTTGCCTGTTTTGAATATGTGTGCACAGGCATTTCTTCAACTCAGCAGCTCTCTTGCACATGTTTGCAGTTGGTGCAGCAAGTTAAAGAGCCACTTTCTTGAAAGGAAGTGTTAACACTCACTTAGAGCACATGGAGATTTTCGTTATGGGGCCTCTTATTGTGTGAGGAGATGTGCCGTGCTGACCGCATTGGGATGTTTAGGATGCTCGGCATATGCATTCTCCCTGAGCTTAGTAATTAATGCTCTGTGGTGTGTGTGAGGGCGTGTTAGTGTTGTGTGTTATTGCAGCGCATGCAGTGTTGTGGACACACAGGGACATTTTCCTTTTTTCCTTTTTAAATTTCATTTTATAAGTATATACAAACACACAAACAAGAGACAACTACACACAGACACACCCACCAACACACAAAAACGTTGGTTAAACTTACGTTTCATATGGAAATAATAGCCAAACATCAAATTTGGTACAGACCTAAATGGGTCCATTACAACAAGTATTGAAAACCTTAAGCTGGCAATGTCTGGTCAGATTTGTAATCATTGTTTTATTTAGATAATTTAATAATAATTAGATAGTTAATTTTGCCAGTTTTACACTATTTTATAGTTTTATGTAGTCAAAGTACAGCTGCTTGTGTTTAGACAAAATTAATCATTTGAGAACCATGGCTTCTTTTATTAAATTTTAAAAAAGTTTTGTAGAAAAAAGTGTATATTTCACAAAGTAAGGTAAAAAATGTATTGTTCTGGTATCTATATCCTAGACTTCCAGACAAGTTTGTGCTTAGGCACTAAAGAGAAATTGCGCACAGTAGAGCTAATTTTGCAATATGAGGTTACTTTTTTTATCGTATCAATGATATGATGTGTGTCATCCCAGACTCTCAGTGACATGATGCCCAAGAGGGACAATGAGAGGGACCTGGAGCTGGACAAGAAGATCGAGGCTCTCCGCAGGAAGAATGAAATGCTAATGAAGAGGTACAAGGTAAGGAAAAGTGCTCGCAGGCACAGAAGCTTCTGGGGAATCACAAATTTCACTGGTTGTCATAGAAATACAATTCTAGGCCGTGTTTCTTTTCTATGAAAGCCTGCAGCTCTTTCAAGCTTCCTGATTAGTTTGCTGTTTTCATTGAGCTGCATTTAGGAGGTGGAGGAGGACAGGAAAAGGGCAGAAGAGGAAGGAATGGCGCTGCAGAGCCGCAAGGGCAAAGCTGATGATCTTACCATCACAATCAGCAAGTCCACCAGTGTGAGTTTTTCAATATGAGGTGACGGACTTAAGAACTGGAATAATACAAGACTAACTAATGCCTTACAGCACTGCCATTGTAGCTGACAGCACTTAGACACATTTTTTTCTGAAGAAAATATGCTACAAACCACATGAATATTTTATAACATGTTCTTATCTTTGGTCAGCAGGATAATCGCGTGGTGGTGACGAAGCCATTTAGCGGTAGTTCACCAGCTGGGAAAGGTCAGCAGGAAGCCGGGCCCGACAGGGGGGATGACGGCCCTCCGCAGGGTGCTGGTCGAGGCCACAGGAAGCAGCTAATGGTCACTATGGCTGGCAAAAAGGTAAATACACTGCAGTGCCAATTTCCACTCAAAGACCCCAAAACCCCTGTAGTTTTACTATAAATTAATAACACAAAAGCAATTCCTTGTTGGAATCAAAAGTACACCTAGCTGAAAGCAATAACAATAGGTGTTAGGTAGACAACAAGTATGATAACTTGCAAGAATGATGGATATGCAGTGTGACTTTATTCCATGAGCTGATGCATATGCAAAAGTGCCTTCTTAAGAGTTGAAAGCATTCAGCCACTGTACAGCGAGAACAGGTCAGACAGCAGACAAAATCTGAGGATACGGAATTGAAAATATTAGTATTATTATATAATATGAACTATTAATCTATTAGTCTATATATTAGAACAATGGTTGAAGCTTTGATGGCGCTATGAGAAAATGTTCAGCTTACAACAAACATTTTAACAGTCAGAGCTTTTACACTTGAGATTACTGTATGTATATCTGCTACTCAAGCAAGTGCTTTACTTCACTTTTCCAGAAAGTTGACTTAATATTTTGTGATTTTAGGTTTCTATTTTTTAATTTAGATATAATACAGTGCACTTTTCATTTCTTGAATTGGGCCAATACAATAGCACTTTAGATTTCTGTCTGAGAACCGTTAGTCAGTACCGCAACCTTCTAATGAATCTATGTGCTCATGACGTAGTTAACAACATAGGCTAAATATGCCTGTTTCCTGCTCAACCAAGCTGTTAGAGAAGTCAACAGGATTAAGAGTCTACAACCATGCTAGCAGCGCTGTCAGCTACAGCAGTGCTTTGAGCTAAATGTTAACATCACTATGCTAACAATGCTAAAATGCTGCTGTTTAGCCAGTAATGATTACCATGTTCAACATCTTAGTTGAGTGTAAGCATGCTAACGTTTGCTAATTAGCACTAAACACAAAGTACAGCTGAGGATGATGGGAATGTCATTGGTTTTGCAGGTATTTGGTTATAAACCAAAGGATTTATTAAAAAATTTTAAATGTTAACTTGCTGGTGGTGCTCTGTTTGGGAAACACCAAAGTCTTTAGAATACATTCTCTGGGCGCCATGGATATCTGTACCACATTTCATGGCAATGCATCCAATGATTGTTGAGATATTTCAGTCAGTCTTTAGCATGGCTAAAAATGTGCAGCTGTGTCAGGCACAATATATAATCTTATTCAAACAGAAAGCTGCTGGATGAAAGTTCTCTGTCCATGAATGGTCTGTAGAGGCGGGTGTCGGCAATAAATGGTTTGATTTTTTTACGTTAATTACTGTTAAAATTTTGTATTACAATTAAGTAATTTCTACGCTCAAATGACTCATTCTTGTGCACAACTTGGACATGATAAAGACTGGCACTCTCATATTACAAGGCACATTGCTACAGTTATGATACTCTAATATGAGTAACTGTCTCTACAGGGTAAGAGGGTGGTGAGTGAGAGGCCAGAGAAGAGGCCGGGCCCTGCCGACGTCAAGAACCCTGCAGATGACGGACAGGCGAGGCGTGCAGAGTCAGCGGGGAGGGGGAGGCAGCCACATCACATGACCAAGAGAGACACAGCAGCACAGGTCTCAATCAGACACTCTCCAGTGATCATACGCTTCAGCACTTAAAACCCAGCATGCACCATCCACTCTGCCTCCACTCTCACATGCCCCTTTGTTCATTCTCTCGTGCTGCACTGACGTGTTTTACATAGATGTCAGACATGCCGGCTGGTCACACCCCTCCAGTGAGGGAGCACAATGGTTTGTGGACAGGAGGTGGACTGGGGCTGTGACTGACTGGTGTGGGGTTAACGGAGGGGGGCTGCTAATAGAGCTGTTGGTTGAATAGATGCGCTGTAGAACCGAATTTTAATAAATCAAGAATCTACAAAAGGCCCGGATGACTGTTTCTACTTTTTTAGTCTAAACCTACTCAGGACTGATGGCTATTTATTTTATTTTCTCCCTCTGAGGAGCTTTTGTTGTATTTTTAGCAAAAGTAAACTCACTCAGCCTCTGGGTGTAGATGCATTTGGGCGTGAGGAACAGGCTGTAAAGTTCACAGGAGTCCCACTAGAGCCATGAAAGATATAAGATATATGCTTTAATTGTCCCAACTATGTGCCTTGTTATCATTAGTATGAGATTGGAGATACTATGTTTACTATATACTGTAGGTCTCAGATGCCATGTTTAATGCAGATAGGCACAGACACATGTGCACATGCAGTACCCCCGGCTGGGCTGTGAAATGCCACACTGTCACTGACCTTAGGCCCCCCGGGTATGCAAAAACTTTGCAACAGCTGTTCTGCCTCAGTCTGAAGCCTCACACAAATGCACACACATCCACACACTCACAGACACACACAAGCTGCTCAATCAATAAGCTGATGCGCAGCACAGACAGCTGATCCTCACCACTGTAAACACAGACACAGTCTGGTCGCAGGAGGGGTCTCTGGATACAAAACCAGCGGAGGCTCTTTCTAAATATGTATATGTCTGCTTCTGATTGGCTCATACACTGAATGCTGGTCACTGGCCCGTCTGAGTTAATGTGCACTAAATCTATGGGCTGAACACGCTGTTCTCTTGCCTTTATTTCTGGCCCGCTTGGTCTGTCCCCCTTTTATGTGGACTGAATCAGCACTTGAACAGTAGCCAGCGCTCCAGTGCACCAGTCATCTGTGAATCCCAGAGACCTGGTTTCCATGTGGTTGCTGTTAACCAGTATAACCAGTATCATTTAACATGGTTTACTGGGAGCGGCAGGGGGAAACGCTAAGAAAAGGTGTTGATGGGAGGAGAAAATGTCATGGAACTATCTTTTAAGTGTTAGAAAAATATATGCAAAAGATCTATGACAAAACTGCACATTGCTATAGGTTTGCCCTGCCTCTGAAATATTTTTCTAATAAGTGTGTGTGTGTGTGTGTGTGTGTGTGTGTGTGTTGGACACCCTGGAAATAAATAATGACTCTGTGAGAGGGGTGTGGTTATTTGGCAGTGTCCCAGGCAGATTGTAATGCCTGGAAGTACCCCATGACTAGACTGTCAGTTCACACTCTCTCACATGAGAGAAACAGACAGGAGAAAGGAAATGTAGAGGGAGGGAGTGAGGAACATACAGGGGGAGAGAAGGGGAGATACTCCTGGCAGCCCACCATCTGTTTCCAGCCTCCATTTCTCCTCTCTGGAACCTTAAGTGGTCTGCTCTCCTCTGGCACGATTGTTTCCCCATTCCCACCATCCTGAAAGGGCCGATTTGATCTAATTAACATTCGACTGCCATGTCACTCTGAAAAGGCTCATTATTCTGCCAAAGAGACGGGCCTGGCGAGGTGCCAGGAAAGGGTCAGAGAGGGTGAGGAAGAAGGAGTGAGAGGAGAAGGAAGAAAAGAAACAAGGTAGTCAGGGGTCTTTTGTGTTTGTGCATAAGCCAGACTGCATTCGTGTGTGGGTAGCAGAGTGTGCATGAGTGTGTATGTGGGTGTCATTGTCTGTAGGTGCGCTAGACCATTCTGTCCAGCATTTATTGTCTTTCCCCTCTCGGCCGTTCATGCAAGTGTTGCTGTTAATGGCAACGTGACTCATCCGCTGTGTTTGCCGGAGCACATCTTTACAGTCAGAAATACAGCGGAGGCAAAATTCACACAATTCTCTGCCTGCAATAAGATGAGCTTCATTTTCCAAACCACTGAAGTTCGACCACCTGTAAACTGCACTCTGCTCTGATGACCTCATTGCAGAGTGGACATTTAAAACTGAACCACAGCTGCCAAATTACACTGTAGTCCACTTGGGGGCAGTGTAGGCCGCTTAATCTTACTGGATTTGTCCGTGCTCGCCCTTGATTTGCTTTTACTGTTTATGGCAGCGGTAATGTGACTCTTTACAACCATGTTTAATTGGCTGGTAACGAGTTGCCGTGTCACCCTTATTGCTGTTATGCTCATTTTCCTTTTTTTTCCCTTGTCTCTCCTCTCTGACAGGATGAGGATAAACAAGGGCAGAGGCACACTGAGGAGCATCACAGGCTTTCAGAGCAATGCCAGGTACCACAATGCCTCAGTTGCCAAAGCAGACACACACATAACATATTAACATGCATATTGTCACTATCTCTAAAAGGTACCCTCCTCAGGATTTGATCTCCAGCTCACACTGATCTCTGAAATGAAAACAAATATGAAATACACGAAAACAGGCACACAAAACACAGAGAAATGCAAATATGCGCTCTGCCCTCATCACAAACATTCACACGCAGACAGGCACATCACGTTGCCATGCACACCCACTTTTCCAGTGCTTGTCCCCATCTGCCTCCTGCTGGCTCACATGTTAACGTCGCTGGAGTAGCTCAGAGCTGTCTCACAGATCAGGCGTGCGATAAACAGGCTAACTGGGGAGGCCGGGAGGATGGGCTTCAAAGGCCCGCCGAAATATGCCACATGACAAGTGATGCTGCTCATGCCTCTCTGCCTCTCTGTACCTTGCCTGCTTTGCAGTCTGAGCCGAGTGAGAGCTCAAGGAAATACCATGCTGAGTTACTTTTTTTATGTTGTGTAAGGGGTGAAGGTCAGACAGCCCTTGGCTTTGTTAGCTGTTTTGGTTAACAAATCTACTGTAAACGTCTTCTGGCATTTTCAGGCCTAAACCAGTGCAGCGGTGGACGATGAGAAGGAGCAGTTCAGCAGTCCAGAATAAGAGCATGATCATTCAAATTCGCTATTTACCGATCTTTAATCTATCTAAATGTGCATGCACAGTCTGAGCCTAAGTCCTGCTCTCTCTCAGCACTGGCTAGACTCGCTGTGTAACATCCACCCCATCTGCCTTGGCCCCTGACAACCTCCCTGCGAGGCCTCATGGAGGCGAGAAATTGAAAAGTGCTAATTAGCGGGGAGGCTGGGGCGGCTGCAGAACACAGCCTGTTGGAACATGCGAGAAGTGCCCTCCCTCGTGGCCCCCAACGTCCTCCGGGGGCCAGAGGAGAGGGAGGGGAGAGGAGATTTGAAAACAGAGGGATGAGCACAGATGTCATGTTCTCCAATAACTGTACACAGGAAGGCAACATGTTTACTTGGCTGTGATTGGTCCACACCTGAGGGGAAAACATCACCCATCATGGTTTCTTACCGGCGCTGTGCTGTTCTTCTCTCTGTCAGACATAATACGCAGAGCAGCATGTCGATTTTTGCCCCTTTTAATCATGTAATTACACATGTAATTTTTCTCTAGACAGCAACATCATCTCCACCCTGCTGTGTAAAAAAACAAGCACCGATGAGCACTTTCTCTCAGAGATTGCTGATGGTTTTCGTGATTTCCCTTGGAGCACAGCAGTGTTCTGCACAGCAGCCTCTGTCCCCTTTGATGTGTTAAAGAGCCTGCATCAGATCTCGCTTTAGTATTAGCAAGCAATACTTTCTGCTCTCATCACAGTAATCAATAAACAGGTTAAGAGGGGAAAAGAGGAAGGGGACGTAATTGCATTTATTGTACGCTGGACTTTTCCTGGAATATTGTCTCAAAGAATTTGATTGTGTTGCCTTGCAGTCGTCATGGTAGACAAACAAAAAGCTATTAGAAATCAAATGGGAGCTAACTGGAATGAATCGACACCCACAGGCCATCATTAGTAATTTACAGTGAGGCAGCGATTGACATTTACAGTAATGTAGAGTGCATGAAGATACCAGAAATATCCTTGTTTGTTCTCTTTCTTTTGAACCCTACTGGTCTGTATATTGCCCTGTTGCTGTTTGATTATTTGTTTAGAGATGAGAAGCTGTTCTTGTTTATGACCACCCATGCTTAATGTGAGGCTACTGTTGAGCTTGTTCCCGTCACTGCTCTGATTAGTGTGTAGAGTGATGCTTCAGATGTACAGTATTATAACGTGAAGGGTGCCGGTGTTTAATTTTGTTTCAGTGCCAGTGCTTCATTACTGATGAGTGGACAGTACCATGTTATCAATCTACATTAAGTTGTTTTTATGCATTAAAATACACTGAACTGTTTTGTGTCTGCTAAGGAGCCTGAGAGCCCGCTGGCCAGCACAGACCTCAACATCCCCACATCAAAAGAGGAGCAGGGGGAGTATCTGCGGTGGAAGAAGGAGCGCGAGCAGATCGACAGGGAGAGAGTGGCACGCCACAAAAACGCCAAGGGCCAGTGGAGACGGGCGTGGGACATGAACAAAACTGACAACATGTAAGACTTTGTAGCACTCTGCCTTCCCCAGGAACTTTTCTTACACATGTTCCTCCGGGTGATATTTCATTGTCTCCCTTTAGTTTTATGTTGGAGAATTCTTCTTTTCTAACCTGTCTTTGTTCTGGACATGTTGACTGAACATATTTAATCTTTTCCAGTAATGTACAGCTTTACATTCACACTCATCTTCCCATTGGGAAGGAGGGGATAAAATGCTTATTGAGGTGTTGAAGTAGAGTAGAGTTGTCCTGTTAGGAATTGGAAATAGAACCACTAGTTATCCAGTTTTGTTGTTTTCCTTTAACCTTACATCTTGTAATTTAATAATGTTGGAATTTGGTGCTAATAATCCCCCCTCAGGTTGTTTTTTTAAAAGTAATAGTTTGACATTTTGGGGAAAATGCTTATTCACTTTCTTGCTGAGACTTAATGAGAAGATTGATACCACTGTCGTGTCTGTATGCCTGTAGCTGGCTAGTTTAGCTTAGCATAAAGATTGAAAGCAGGATAAAGGCTGCAAACTGCTAGCATGGCTCTGTCCAAAGGTAAAAATATGCCTGCCAGCACCTCTAATGGTGTGTTCCCACCAAAAGCAAAGCGAATATTCACCTCGCTTTACTCGCGCGAGTAACACGAATAAACACAAACGCGAATAGTTAAATATTCTGGGCGCACACAGCTCTGTGAATTTCACCGCCTTCACCAGGAACTGCGTCTGGATGACTGCCACTTCCAGCTCTACTTGAGGCTGACCAGTGCCAGCAGTGGTACTACAGCGGTATGAACCAAAAATAAACAGATTTTGCTTTGATTTATTTGCAATAAACGGATCAAAAGGCTGCCGATATAACGACATCATGATGCCAATTCGTAAAAACTCTGAATTCATGCTTTGTCAGGTCTGTCTGCAAGACGACAAGCAAATAACTTTTAAAATGCTTGTTTTCTGAATGGAGTTCGGATCGATCAGGGCTAGTGACTTGGTTCATAGTAAAGTACAACCGATAGCTGCAATCAAGTAACAGACACATATTTTCAGAATTTACCAGCTAGTCCAACTTTCTCGCTTACTTTTCTCCAAGCAATCTCTTTTTGTCCGGTCTCTGTATAAAAATTAAGTAGTATCATAGAGCTCTGGACGCCCACAGGTGGCTATTTACTCCTCCATTTCTGATTCGATGTCAGGAGCAGAGTCAAACGCTGATAGGCTTTCGCGACACAGCGTCACGCAAATTTGTAACACAACTCCCGCGAATACGCAAATGAGCAGATTTTCGCGTTATTCGCGTCTTTGCATTGACTTTGTATGTAATCTCACTGCAAGAAAAGTTCAATTCGCTTTTGGTGGGAACACACCATAAAGCTCACAAGTTAACATGTTATATCTTGTTTGTTTAATCTGTGCACAAACAGAAATGTAAAAATGACCATTTGCGGTTTTACGGGGAGTTAAATGCTGGAACTAACGTTATATCTCCGCCACCAGTGAATACACATATTTCCCAAAAATGTCAAACTGTTACTTTAGTGCCTTTCTCTTAAAATATGCTGTAATCATAGCACACATAGTTTTATCTTTATCTTAATGCGGTCTGCTAAGTTACCAGCTTCATAAGCTGATCCCCTAGCAAGCTAGCAGTTATTTTGCTAAGAAAAAAATGTAGCTTTTCTCTTTTCCTTCTAAAGTTAGTGAAAGGCTTCATTCACTTTTAGTGCTGATGTAGATAACAAACTAACTTACCTTGAAGAACAGCCTGTTTCTTTCTGGTGAGATTACACAGTGGAAGAATCCATTAGATGAGGTATCTGGACTACATGTCCTACCACATGATCACAATCTCATCAAGTCACAGGATGTTGCTAAATGATTGCATCACCAAATAATTACGTTTCAGGCGAGTATGTAATGGTATGTTACTGTGGCTTGTTGTGTATACTCACATTTCTCAGTTTGATCACAGCTTCCGCTAACTTTAAAATGAGCCTATGAGCAGCATGTTGAACACACTTTATGATCTTAAAGCTTGCTTTGTGAAAACACACAATAGCACCCCAGACTGACTGGAGGAAAAAATACAGCCCATTCATTTTAAGTGTTTGTTAGATTTAAAACAAACCACGCTCGAGTTCAAAGCATGACCAAGTTGCAAAGTAAATGAATGTGCTGTTTAAGGAAGCATCCAAATGTAAAGAGACAAGGGAGGAGCGGCTATTTTTAGCTTGGGATAAGGGATGGAATGCCTTGCCTTATTTGGTGAGGCTTAAACAAGGCCTTCAAGTAAGAATAGAAGAGGAAACGTGTTTTTGATTCAACAATTTAGATGGTCTCCCTGGATGTAACATGCAAGGGTGTGACGCATGGAGCATAACCTCTAACTGATTCTGCAAAATCTCAAATTTCAGGCCCATAATAAATGAACAATGATGATACTCAAAGAGCCTGTTGACAGGGGTGGAGATGTTATGTCACCTGAACAAAAAGGGCCAAATTATTTTGAGACATGACCAAGACACTTGCTTGCATTGGTTTGTGTTTCTGTCTAAACTCAACCTCCGCTTTTAGGTTTTCAGACAAATCCCTTCCTGACAGAGACTGGGGGCCATCTAGCAGAGGTGAGACAGTCACACAGTGCAAACATAGGAGGAATAAGACCCCTCACATCAAAATATGATGATAACATGATGTGTTTCATTGTCATCTTGGTCTTTTTCCCTCATTATTTAATGGTTTTTTTTTATTCCAGGTGGACGAAATGCTAGAAGAGGACAATCCAGGGCAGGCTCTGACTCAAGAGGTATCCCACACTTAAATATTATTTATTTATAAGTTATTTTGCCTTAAAATCATCATATAGCATACAGAAAAGCTGACAAAACCTTTGTGAATTTATTGAAGTTATTTTCTGAAGTCAAACAACATTCTGAGAGTGCTCAGAAATCTTTGTTTTGTTCCTGATGTTTAAGCCCACACAGTGAGGAAACACTTAAACTGTTGTCTCAGCAGAAAGAGTAATGGCTTTTTTATGTAAAATGTAATTTAATTGTGACATGAACTTTCAGTATCCTCCTGTCCTAGGTCATGAGAAGCGAGGCAAAGACAAGGGAGCTAAAAACGTGCTAGTGATGAGCAGTAAAGCAAAAGGCATAGATCGTCTGACTGGGAGAGCCAGGAGGTCAGTAACGGCTAAACATCATCTACATTAGTGCCACGAACACAGCAGCCTGACGTTAAAGTTGATTCAACCACCCAGATGTCTCCCACCGCAGCCTAAATTAAGTGTGACGAGAAAACGTATTATGACTGATGAAAAAACGTAAAACGAATGTGGGAAGGCATGTTGTTTTCCTGCACTGTGCCCTATTGTACAAATTCCCCTGGATGTCATGATTTAGAAGTTGTGACAGCTGACTAAATAACCCAGAAGGCCTCATTCACGTCTCACTACATTCATTTTGTCTCGTCCAGCTTCCCTCTGTTGTGAAACAAACTACTGTGCTGGGTGGTGAGGAGGCTTTCAGGGTGTGTTGTTTCACAAGCATTGCTCATAATCTCAAAAAAACCACAGACCTGGAAGTGAGGCATTATAGCCCTCCAGCGTGAAAGTGTAATGTGCCAAATGATTTTCTCTCTGTGATGGAAGTAGGTTAGGGTCAGTGCAAAACCGCATTCAAGTGTGTCCTGACAGTTTCCTGTTATCAGGCTGTGTTGGCAATAGACTCTAGTGTAGTGACAGGAAGCCCACAGACCACTAAAACTACAACAGCTGAGACCAAAGCTAACTCGAGCTAAGCTACCTACAGCTTTCTTTCTCTCTTTTCTCATCCTTTACCTTTTCTTTCTATCTCTTACTTGACTTTGAGATTATACGGTATATATGAAACTACATCCAGGAGATGGTTAGCTTAGCATAAAGACAGCTAGCTTGGCTCTGTCATTCAGGAGAGAGCCAGGCTGGCTGTTTCGCCCTGGTTCTTGTCTTTATGCTAAGCTAAGCTAACTGGCTGCTGCTTCATATTTACTGTACAGACATGAGAGTGGTATTGATCTTCTCATCTAACTCTCCGCAAAAGAGCAAGTATAGCATATCTCCCAAAATGTCAAACTATTTATTTAACCTTTCTATAGAGTTTACTGTGAGTTGCATATTGTAATAGACACTATTTCTACATTGTTATAGAATAGCTTTTGATAAAAGTCCCTTTATTTTTTAGATGGCAGGCAAATGAAGAAGGAGAGAACCTGCAGGTGAGATATCATGCCAGTGTGTGTATAAACATGAATTGATTGATAAATGTTACTAAAGAAGCAAAAACACCTGGTTTGTTGTTCTCATCTCATCCTCTAGACTTCTGACACAACATTAGAGGAATTCTTGGAGGAACTTGATGCCCTCACAGATCCTGATGTAGAAGATCAGAAAGATCAGGACTCAAAAATGAAGCTGTCGCCCAGCCCAGATCCACTGAGTACATTTGAGGAAGTGAGTGGATCCACAGCTCCTGAGTCAGCTGCTCCCCTGAGAGAGGACACCCCCACTCAGGGGAAGGCAGAGGCCTTGTCCCCTCGGGGTTCGGAGAAGAAAGTACGCTTCTCAGAGGAACTCATCCAGGGGGCTCATGCAAGGCAAACCACAGGCTCTCAGGACTCTGCCAGCTCAGAATCAAGAAGTCTGAGTTCCTTAGACGCTTCCTCACCTAAAAAACCCCAACAGGAAGTGCAGGGGCCACAGCAGCCTCTCGAAAGTGCCAAGCAGGATGATGGTAGTCCTCAGGATCAGGGAGGTGGTCCGTCTGCTCCTCCGGTTTCCCAGCAGCAGGCCTCTGAAACTGAATGTACTAACAAAGACAGCACCCCCACCACAGCTCCCAGCTCCCCCTCCCCAGAAAAAGCCTGTGCCTCTCTACACGAGAGCTCTGTCCAGCCTGTAGAGCTCGCCAAGTGCAACATCAGCAACACAAACACAGGTATGCAATACCTTCAACGTACCCTGACTTTTTCTGACAGTACATCTGGATGGTTTATAACTAAGCTAATGTTTCTTTCAAAGAGGAACTAATAGACTCCGGTTTGTCTGTCCTGAGCCTGGAGTCAGGAGAAACACACCCAACACACTCCACCAGCAGTGACAAGGTCAGTGTGAGAGACAGAAAGAGGGATGGGAGAATCGATAGATGTGTAAATGGACCGATGGAGGGAAGTGCAAATGGTTGATGAGTTAAATGGATGAGCAGAGAGAGACAGACAGTATATCTGCACTGCAGCTGTGGAACATCCAATTTCAGTTTCAGCGTATTCACCACCTCTGAGGCCTGTTTGAGTGCAGGAAAAATTGTCTCATGAGAGAATGCCTCTTCATCTAATCCACCACTGAAACAGCTTAATAACATAACTGCCTGCTATAAATCATTCATATAGAAAAGAGAAGTGGTGGACCTGAGATAAATGAACTGTATAAATAAATCTGTTGTAACTAATACTTTTGTGTATGTTTTTCTCCTTTTTTGCAGGCAAGAGAGCATGGGAAGATTGTTTGACATTTTCGGGATGTAAATACTGAAACCAAATCACAGCAACACAGAGCCTTGCGTCTTTGTTTTTGGATGCATCATTTCGCTTCAGGTACCTCATTTGAGATACCCTGTTTTTAGCTTACACACAAAACCATGGTTTAATTTTGCTGTGGCGTGTCCCACCTGTGGAAGTTTTCAAATGACTAAAATTCGACGTAGGAATGGTGAACGCTTTCCCTGCTCAAATATTTTTACATCCAAGCACTTTATGAGTATAAAAGTATGTGTGCTGACACATTATCCAGTTTGTTAGTATGCTGCTTGAGTGCAATATCATTGAATGTTTACATTTGTATGAAAATGGCATGGTACATGTCAGGAGGCTAGCTAATCAGTTCCACCTAGGTAGCCCTTGAAAATTAACTTCAGCCACAGTCAAATTATTTAGTGCCTGATTCTGCCTTAGAGGTATTTTCAATGAATGAAATGAAGTCTGTATTATATGATGATACAGTAGTAACAGACCTACAGTAGAGTCTGTATTTCTGCACTCAAAACTGTGTGAGTAGATATTATTTATTAACTGCTTCCAGCATCAGTCAATGGCCTTTCACGAATCAGAAATCAATACCTGATTAAAGGGCACCTTTGAGACATATTACCTTATTGGCCACTGACCAAGACATTAAGTTTCAAATATATTACTACTGACATAAATGTTTTTGTTATTAAGAACATTTAAAGGGGCACTCCAGTATGTCTCCATAATGTCTTCTGTGGCTCTGGAGGAGCGTGATCAAGTCTGACATTATAACCCTGATGATGTCATAGTGATGTCATCAAGGTTATCTCAATTTGGAAATCACAAATTTTTAACAAAAAGCCTACGTTACATACTGGGGATGTTTTGTTTGACAGAGATGATATTAAAAAGAAATGCTATCATTGCATTGCATTATGGGAAATGTAATATCCAGTGTTGTTTGGCCTAGTTTGTCCCATACTAGGAACCAAATGTCAGGATATCTCAGCCTCTGTTACATAGATTTAGACTTTTTTTTTTTTTTTTAAATCAGTCGCTCCAAAGTCCCTCAACTTTATGGAAGTACAGATCTAAAGCGCTGGAGTACCCCTTTAATGTTATAACAGTCAGCTAATAGCAAAATCCACGTTACTGGCATAAAAACATGTAGCTGTTTTAGAAACAATCTTGACAACTAATCAATGACACTGTAGAACGATAATCTCAAACGTGCCCTGTAACACATTGTTATTGTATTTGCACAGTTTTACAGCTGAATCCCAATTATCTAGTCTTCCTCAGACTCTTATTATATGTTTCTAAGTACTTAATATGGAATTGTTATGTATGTCTGTAATCTTAGGTTGTTCACAGGGGTTGAGCTGCGTCTTAAAAAAACTGTCCTTTGTTTGTCTTCTGTAGTGCAGTAGTCAGGAAATAAGTTACAAAACAGCAAAGGAAGACTCACACTCACAGAACATAAAAGAGACTCAGACTGGAGTCTGAATTTTAAATATTTATATTTGATACATTACAGGGCTCTACAGACAGTGAAAACGAAAAAAAATGTGCGAGCGTGCAAACGTTTCAGTCACTGTTGGACTTTCCTCAGTGCAAAATGAGGCATGCATGATGAGCAGCCCTATATATGGGCTACTCTGCACCTTGTCTAATATATACACACACACACACACACACACACACACACACACACCGATCAGCCATAACATTATGACCACCTGCCTAATATTGATGTAGGTCCCCCTTTTGCCGCCAAAACAGCCCTGACATGTCGAGGCATGGACTCCACT
>LKNJ01001333.1:0-95405 GCA_002120245.1 Maccullochella peelii | reverse complement strand
TTCGTTCTCCGGCTAGCTGCTGCTACTAGAAACAGTTTGCGTGATCTGCTGCATCACATAATGCAAAGCTCATCTGGCTACAGGAGCCGTTTAGTTCAAACATGCGGAGTACACCGGATCGAGGTCAGATCACGTTCCCACCACAAACGAACCGCTCCAGAGTTCGTTTGGAACCGGACCGAGAACGCCTCTTCTAAAGGTTCTCGGTACGGTTGTTTTGGTCCGAACCCAGGTGCGATTACTGTGTTGACACCTGCTCAAACGAATCGCACTAACCGGGCAAATGCACCAGGGTTCGTTTTAACTGAACCAAACAGGTTAGGTGTGATTACGCCCTAAGATTGTCACCAGTGGAAAGAGTTTTACACTTTAAAACCCTTTAGCGCCCATTCTTTGTAAACTCTTCACATTTCAAACTAGTGTGGAAATGGAGCTTCTGTTGCATGCACCTGTTCAACACATATGCAAATGGAACGAGTGGGGCCACTTCTTCGACTGGGGCAGGAATGCTATTTTTTCTGGCCACTGAGTTTACATGGAAAAGCACTGCAGGAATGAGTTTGAAGAAAAGTTGCATAAAATACTTTGGAGGTTTCAAATTTGCTTTTACATGATTGAAATAAGGAGCCAGTTTAATAGCAGCACGCAGTCTAGGATTGGCACAGATCATTGTGATGGCCATGGTAATATAAGCTATCGACATTGAAATGCAGTCCAACACACAAGCTTTGTACTTATTCTTTGTACTCGGCATCTGAGAAGTGAACGCATTGAAATTGTTGTGCCTGTTGTCATGGAAATGTTCGGGAGGGTTCATGAGAAGTTCACTCTTCATTACAGTCATATACTGCCACCTATTGGCAGAAAAATGCTGCTGCTCCCCATGCAGATGTTTCTTTTGTAAATGAAAACAAGAGCCTTGTTTTGATGCTTGCAAAACATTACAAAGCCTTCATGAAGTGAATTGGTTTTGGTGCACAGGACACTGGTATCAGCGTGAGAAAACGGGTGATCAAGATTCTCCGAGACATCTGTCTGGAGCAGCCAACCTTCAGTAAGATTACTGAGATGTGTGTGAGGATGATCCGCAGGGTCAATGATGAGGAAGGTATAAAGGTATGGATCAATTGCACCTTTTGTCTCTTCACAATTTTAGTTGTTTTGAGATATGACTTCCATTCTTTTATCATTATTATTCTATTTATTTCTCATGTCTCTTTTTAGATAAATCTCTCTGTATTGCATCACAAAACCTAGAGTTTGAAAGATTTGTACAAAGTATAGATCCAAACTAATGACACATGAACGTGTCATGAATGTGTTCTTTATAGAAATTGGTGAATGAGACATTCCAGAAGTTGTGGTTTACTCCGACTCCAGCCCATGACAAAGAGACCATGACCAGAAAGATCCTCAACATCACTGATGTGGTAATTTTCACTGACTTACCAGTTTGTTGTATCCAGTAATAAAAAAAAAAAATAAACCTCAACAAAAAGTCAAAATCTCTCATTAACCCTCACCCTGTATCATTTAATGGTGAAGTTTTTCCATTTTATTTTTAACTCTCATTTCTTCCTCAGGTTGCAGCGTGTCGAGACACCGGCTATGACTGGTTCGAACAGCTTCTTCAGAATGTAAGTATTTGATTTTGTGTTTGTGTGCTTCACCTGGTGGGGAATATATTAGTTTTTGAAACCTCTTTAAAATGACTATTGTCCCTCTTGCTGTAGCTTCTCAAGTCTGAAGAGGACGCATCGTATAAGCCAGCCAAAAAGGCCTGTGTTCAGCTAGTTGACAATCTGGTAGAGCACATCCTCAAATACGAGGAGTCTCTTTCAGGTATGCATGTCATTTGACACCAACTTTAACGTGACATAAAGTTGATTTTCTTTTAAACTACTGTCTGTACTTCTGGTTGATTAATCGGCCTTCTATAGTTTCTAAGTTTCATAGAATTTAAAACAAATGTGTAGTTATACTTTACACCACAGCACTAGGTGTAATTTTTATTTCCTCTTTCCTCTGTAGAGAACAAGGGTGTAAACTCAACACGGCTGGTAGCATGCATCACCACCTTGTACTTGTTCAGCAAGATCAGGGCCCAGCTCATGGTCAAACATGCCATGACCATGCAACCCTACCTGACCACAAAGTGTAACGTAAGTTGTGTTTACTGAATCCATTTAGTTATTGCATAATTATTAAGAAAATAAATTATTCTTATTGCTTAATTAATAATGATCCTTTAGGGCTGATGTATCAGAGCTTCCCCAGTAATTGCTGTTATATGGTTTCCACTGCAGACTGCCAATGACTTCATGGTCATCTGTAATGTGGCAAAGATCTTGGAGCTTGTGGTACCTCTGATGGAGCACCCCAGTGAAACCTTCCTTGCCACCATCGAAGAAGACCTCATGAAGCTCATCATCAAATACGGCATGACGGTGTGTGGCAGTGTCTTTTTAGAAATGTACATAAGGTGCACCACTGTAGAACCAGGTTTGCTCTGAGAAATGTTAAGTGTAATCAGTGTTGTTACAGAGATGACATGATGGTCTTCCTTCTTCTTTCTAGGTGGTCCAGCACTGTGTGAGCTGTCTTGGAGCTGTTGTCAACAAAGTCACACACAACTACAAGTTTGTCTGGGCTTGCTTCAACAGATTCTATGGTGAGATATACAGTTAGCAACTTTGATCCTGTATGCACTGTTTTCGCAAGGATAGCAGAAGTCTGCAATGTTGAGCTTTGAAGTGTCACCTTCACCACCAGACAAGGAAATATAACTTGTATTTCAACTTTCCAAACAGGTCCATAAATGTAGTATATCCCTTTAGAAGAGTGGCTGTAGGTAGTTTGACTTTGCCACCAGTGCTACAGAGAAAAACATGAAAACCATGAAAGGCCAAAAAAAGAAGAAGAAAGAAATGGCACACACCAATAAAATCTAGGTCTTCTTAAAAATAACGTTAAATTCTTTCTCTTCTTTTCCAGGTGCACTTAACAAGCTGAAGATTCAGCATCACGAGGATCCTAACAGCACGACGTTGGTAGCAAACAAGCCTTTCCTGTTGCGATCGCTCTTCACTGTGGGTGCCCTGGCCCGACACTTTGATTTTGATCTGGAGGAGTTCAAGGGCACCAACAAGGTAGGATTACAGTTGATTTGAAATTAACGCTGTGGAAAGCTATGGATTGCAAGTCCAATTTTTAGTTTTTGGACTCGGAAAGAAAACTGCTATAGAAAATGTTACTGCAACCTAAGTTGATACCAAGGCCATTGCTCTACTACCTTTACTGCTGCTATAACAAATGATGAAACATACAATGTCTCACAACTATGTGTCTGTTTATATTGTGTACAGGTTGTTATCAAGGAGAAAGTTCTCGAGCTGCTGATATACTTCACCAAACACGAGGACGAGGAGGTCAAGACCAAAGCCATCATTGGCTTAGGCAAGAACACCATTTTGAAATGTTATTAGTTTTGACAAATGTAAAGGTCACCGCATGTATTGTGTGGAAAAATGTTCGAGTGTTTTGA
The DNA here is from genome assembly GCA_002120245.1 of Maccullochella peelii. NCBI lineage: Eukaryota > Metazoa > Chordata > Actinopteri > Centrarchiformes > Percichthyidae > Maccullochella > Maccullochella peelii. The sequence goes on along the minus strand of LKNJ01001333.1, from coordinate 91,861 downwards.
AAGACTGTGGCAGTGTGGGATTTTGCGTTCCTGAGTCACTGACCTTCAGCGTCATGTTAACAACTTGCAGGACATCAATAGTAAGGCCAGAGATGTGCTAGAAGCTGATTTCCAACAGATTTTCTTGCCCCAGCGGGTGAAGATGATTTAGATGGAGACTGGATTGTGTGCTTGTTCTTACATGTCTTTGCTGTTTTGTTATTCTCTTCCCTCAGGCTTCCTTGTGATCATGCATCCCAGCCAGATGTTTATGCCAGAGGTGAAGTCCTTGTACAACGGCATCCTTGCTGACAGCTCTTCCTCCATCAACCTCAAAATCCAGATCCTCAAAAACCTCCAGACGTACCTTCAGGAGGAGGACACGCGGATGCAGGAAGCAGACAGAGAATGTAAGTAAAGCTGTGGTTGTTGCTGTAGTTTAACAGCTTACAGACTTTGTTGGTGGCACCTTCAACAATGCACAGTGATTAATAAATTGTTTGAACATTTTGCCTGTAAACGTTGTTGTGGCAAAAATACATCATTGTGTTATGGCAGCTCAAATATATATGTTGTAATAGAATCATTTTTTGTGTCCTTACAGGGAAGAAACTGTCCAAACAGGAGGATCTGAAGGAGATGGGAGACATCTCTTCAGGGATGAGCAGCTCCATTATGCAGCTTTATCTAAAGCAGGTGTTGGAGGCGTTCTTCCACACCCAGTCCAGTGTACGGCACTTTGCTCTCAACGTCATAGCTCTCACGCTCAACCAGGGTCTCATCCATCCTGTACAGGTAAGCTGTCAAACCACCCCACCTCCAGTAATTGATAGATATTAAAGTCCCATTTTAATAACACTGTCATAGAATTGGGCTTCTATATTTAGCCAATCAATCAATATGATATCAATATAAAACAATGAATTTTTTTTGGTCATCATATCCACATAACAGTGATTTTCTTTCTGAAAATGTTTAGTGTGTAAGCATCTTAAAGCCTAAAAATAGCTAAAACATAACCAAGATCCATTATTTCATGTGCTGTAGTAGTTAAACTCTCATTTACTTTCTTATAAACTTCTCTTTGTTTGTTCAAAAGAAGTATAAACATATCCATTTGAACGTCACATCTTTTTTGTCCCGCCTGTGCAGTGTGTACCCTACCTCATTGCAATGGGAACAGACCCAGAGCCCAGCATGAGGAACAAAGCTGACCAGCAGCTGGTGGAGATTGACAAGAAGTACACAGGATTCATCCATGTGAGTTGGTGTTAAGTGTTGTCAAGTTTTAAAATTATGCCTCATCTTGTTGCTCGATGACTTAAGCTGGTTATGCCAACTGAGCCTTTCAGTGCTCCTCTAATAACCTTCAGCACAGAATGATCAAGAGACGATCACTGTCATTCAGCAACATCTTGGCACCTGTGATTAATAAATGCTACACAGCCAGATTCCACGTACAATAGTTTTTCCTTTTTTTAAATGTTTATGGATATTTTGTAGTGCTGGAGAAATACTGAAAAACCTGAATTTTAGTCTCATTATTTTATTTGCACATTCCCATGGCAGCAGCAGCTGTCGTAACAGTTGTCTGAAATGCTATGTTTGTAACACTTCTCTCTCAACATGTTCTTTCACAGATGAAGGCGGTTGCTGGGATGAAGATGTCGTACAATTTGCAGCAGGCCATCGAATCGTCTCGCAAGACCATCATAAGAGGCTTCAGACAGGACGAGACACACTCAGCACTCTGCTCCCACCTCTTCACTATGATCCGGGGAAACAGGCAGCACCGGAGGGCTTTCCTCATCTCACTGCTGAACCTCTTTGATGACAGTGCTGTGAGTAAACCTGCACTCATCTTAACACGTCTTGGCACTGCTCAGTGTAAAGTGGCATTTCATTAACTGCAGGCCAAGTGAAAATCTACTTTGTGTTTTTTTACACATTTGCCAACAGTGTGTCTTGGCAAGAAGTGTAATGAAAAGTGTTTTATGGGACTCTTAGGCATACAGACAACACCATTGGTTTTAAAGCAATACCTTTTATAAAGAGACGACAAACACGGTGGAGTTGAAATATGTTGGGTCCCATTATTTTACTGCCTTGCAAATTTAACAAGACTAGGTTATTTTTGACCATGTATGAATAGTTAAAATTTTAATAAGCAAACACTGCCATGTGAGTTTGTACCAGACACTGACTCTCGATCATGCTCTTCCCCTCTTTTCTTTCTTTCTGCAGAAGACGGAAGTAAATATGCTGCTGTTTATAGCAGACAACCTCGCCTGTTTCCCATACCAGAGCCAGGAGGAGCCTCTCTTCATCATGCACCACATAGACATCACCCTGTCTGTTTCTGGCAGCAACTTGTTGCAAACCTTCAAAGAGGTAGACAGCATTTTTTGAAAGTAGCTTGCATGTAAGATGCTTATTGGGTGTCTCCTCAATGGGGTTGAAAAGCACACCACAGACATTTTTTTTTACAGTAATAAGTATTTATATGGATTTTTATGAATTTTCTTGTCAATTTTTCCTCTCCAGCTTCTGCTAAAGGAGCCAAGGCGTAAGGAGAAGAAGGTAAAGAAGGAGTGGAAGAACATGTCAGATGGGGAGGATGAAGAGGAAAAGATGAACTGCGATTCTCTCAGGAGTGATGAGGGAGAAAACAGCAACAGTGATGACGATGTGGTACGGCGGCCTAAAAAGGCCAGAAAACCTGTCCAAGACAGCTCAGAGTCAGAGTCTGATCTGGAAGATTTGGATTTGGAAGATGTAGACAAAGTGATGAGGCTCCTCCCAGACAATCCCACAGGTCTCTTGGACTTTGCTAATGCTGTTCAGGGCATCCTGTTGCTACTGGTGCTCAAACAGCATCTGAAGAACCAATATGGATTCTCTGACAGGTGAGGTCGATTCAACCGTTATGTGTATACATCCTTTATCTAAATGAATACATCAACATTTTTCATTGTAGATTATTTTAACCAATTCAGACCTTCAGGCACGTTGGCAATTACATGACCTCTGTAACTCAAAACATTTTTTTTTTCTTTCAACAGTAAAATTCAGAAGTACTCTCCAACAGAGTCAGCCAAGGTGTACGATAAGGCAGTGAACAGAAAAAACAATGTTCACTTCCACCCACGACAAACCCTCGATTTCATCTCCAACAACATGGCTCACGCCACACTGACAAACGATGTCAAGAGACGGATAGTCAGACAGTACCTAGATGTAAGTAATGAAGCACAAGAGGGTTCATTGCCAATGTTTTATGTACATCACTGATTTCCAGTTAATCTTTCAGTGTATTTTGGGTTACATTATCTTCTGTCCTCTCACCATTTATTTACATCAGCATTTAAATACAAAGTTATTTCTAATTATCTGCAGAAAATTATCAATAAAATGTGCCAAAAGTTGGGTGAGCGTTCCTACGTCATAAATCTACGTGGCCTCGTGACAGGCAATGCCATTCTCTAGCCTTTAAGCTGCCTTTAACTCCTAAGGCTTGACTTTGCCTTATATCTACATTGTATCTGCTCAGGCTGAACTGGAGAGGTTGGCCCCTCTGGCTTGATAAGTAGCATCATCTTAATTCCATGGCCCACTCAGTAGTCCAGCCTGTCATCCCTATTTATTTACCTTCACTAGTCATACAAATGGGTGCTAGTTATACCAGAAAACTCTTTACACCATTCTCTGACCTAGTGCACCTTGAAAGCGTCCTTGAATCCTACCCTCACCCAAGTAAAGAGCAGATACTCTGCAGCATGACCCGGCCTTATACCTGTGTTGTATCTGCTCAGGTTAACCTACAGTGACTGGCCCAACTGGCTTGATAGGCAACTTCATCTAAATGCCATGAACCACACAGATATCTGTCTGGTTATAGCAACAGCTTTGCTTCCAAGAGCTTTCATTACAATTTTGTTTGTCAGAAGAGCATGGCAGCTTGATATAAATCTAGTGGCAGACTCCACTTGTTTATTTAAATGTACACAAAATTGTATTTTTCTGGCCAATGTAGGATATGTATGCATGCGGCTGCAAGAGTTTTGCCCTTTTTGAAATTTGTCTCAAAGTTACTTTCTTGTCTTTACACTCCGCAAAGTTCAAAGTTCTGATGGAACATCTGGACCCAGACGAGGAGGATGAGGAGGGAGAAGCATCTGCCAGTGCTAACATCAGAAACAAAGCCATAAATGCCCTACTGGGAGGCTCCGGCCCCTTGTCAGGACCCAGTCCGCGCAATCAGGCAGGACCAGAGACCGATGACGACGATAGTGATGGCGACGAAAGGACCCCAGGGGTGAGCTAGATAGATATACTCACTATTTATAAAATACAATTTAAAAATGTGGCGGAAAATACTGCAACCTTTTTTCTTCTTTACAGTCCTCTCGAAGGTCAAGGCGAGCAGGTGACTCCTCGGACCCCGGCCGTATGAGTGAGACTGTGGACTCTATGGATGTGATTGCCCTCTGCTGCCCCAAATACAAGGACCGGCCACAAATAGCTCGAGTCATCCAGAAGACCTCCAATGGATACAGCATCCACTGGATGGCTGGCTCCTACTCGGGGCCCTGGGCAGAGGCCAAGAAACGCGATGGCCGCAAACAGGTGCCTTGGGTGGACACTATTAAGGAGTCGGACATCATTTACAAGAAGATTGCCTTGACCAGCAACCACAAACTGAGCAACAAAGTAGTACAGACTTTACGCTCACTGTATGCAGCGCGGGAAGGAGGAGCTAGCTAATGGCTCCCGTGTGGTGTTTTTTCTTTTTTTTTTTTTCTTTTTTTTTTTTTTGTCCCCCTGCTCCATTTCTACTTTATCAAAATCCTCCTCTTCCCTGCTCCTACTCCTCCTCTTCAACCTGCCACCTCCAACGACACAGCCAAACTTCACTGGATTCCTACCCTCCTCCTCTCCTTCCTCATTTTTGTAAGAAAACACAAGAGAGCAAGAATATTTGACACTACATACTTTTACATGAGTTATTCTTGCAAAAATGAAAATGACACAAAACATAAGACTTATTATATTAGAGGGACTGCTCATGTTTTGTTTGTGTACAAGTGCAGAGGATAGAATCCAGAAGGCATTAAAGGAATAATTCACCCAAATTATCCCTTAAAAAGGCTATCAGAAAAGAGACCTGGAGGGAAATGTTTTGTCAACATTGTTGTGGGAGCTCCTTCGCTGTTGTGCAGCAGATTCTAGTCGCTCATTTCTACTCCCACTGTATCATAGTTTAACACGACAAAAAACTAAAATGTTTATATCTCTGAAGACAAAAAAGCTGTAAAAAAAAGAATAAAACCTTAAGTGAATGTTGGAAATTAGTCTTTTTGATGTTCTTATTAAAGTGTTTTTGGAGTTTATTATACTACTAGCACCCTGATGGTTTTTCCTTTTAGCTTTTAGATATTTGAAGGAAAAAGAAGAAAAAAGAAAAAAATAAGAATTTTTATTTTTGTTCACTTTTATTTGTCCATGCTGTACAATGGCAGAGTCCTCTGAATATAATTTATTCTATTTCGAACTACGCATGCAGTATATGTGGCCTATTGCAGGAGGATATTTTGTAAATGTAGATTTTGTTGTATTAGGTCACCCTAGTAATAAGAGGAAAGGGGATTCATACCCTTTCGGTGGAACAAATACTGCAATAAATTTTCTACTTCTCTTTGTCACTTGTCTGCTCAAAGTGTTAATCTGATCTTTTCATATTGCAAATGAAGAAAAGTATAGGACCTGGATACTGCTAAAGCACAGACAGGCCTGAAAGGACTTAAGAGGGTTGATCATTTGCACGAGGGAGAGAGCCTACAAAATGATGCCAGACAACCCTTTAATTAGTATTTCTGTACATAGATTTAAAAACAAACAAAACTAGAAGTATGATCATAATTTGTTTTTAATTGTTTCTACAGTATTTGAATTTACTATCACTACTGGGTTTTTTGTTGTTTTTTGCAACAGTGTGCTCTTCAGAGAATCAGGCTACAGCACTGTGGAAGACCTAACATCAGTAACTGCTTATGTTATGTTGTTTCATTGGACATTTTTATACCCGCTGTATTTAGTACATAAAACAGTATGGTTACTGGTGACAAATCTGCGTCAATATTTAGTGAAATCTTAAACTCCTCACGTTTTTCTATTATAACGAGACTCGGTGTGTGAGACGCTGTGGACAAGTCGTATTATTTGTAATCTCTATAAATATATCGGCATATGAATCCACAATCTGTAGGCAAGGTACAAGATTTTGGTATCGGTAGCGTTCTGGTTTCCGTTTGTAGTCCGAGTAGTAGTACTAATCACGTTTGAGCGGGCTTTGGTTCCATGCAGGTAAGCAGTCCGTGTGGAGAGCAAAAGAGGCGGAACGCATTTGACCAAATGAAATCTCGGAACCAATCGGCTATCGTCTGACGACGATTTAGCTCATAACAATCTCGTATATATAGATTGGTTTATTTTTTTTTTTTTTACTATGCATTCAAGTCGTCGTCAGACCATAGCCGATGTGTCCGAGATTGTATTTTTTGTAGAGCGCGTTACGACATATTCTTGGACCAAATCGCTCTCCGTACTGTGGTGATGTCACTGCAGTGAGGTTTGGCGGGGTTCAACCTAACGTTTTGAATTCGTCATTTCGGATGTTCGATTTATTTTGTAAACATTAGCTCACTACACCTACGAGACATGGAGCGGTAAGTTATGTGTTAAACTCGCTAGGAATCCACTTAAAGTTATTCTGTATAACTGAAAATAACCAGCAAACAACATTCTGAAAAAATGTAAGGGGTTTGGTAACTTGCCGAAGATATTGCCAGCCAGTTGCTCTTTTTGTGGCTTAACATTAAAGTTAGCCACAGTTAGCTAACGCAAGTTACCGTTAATTTAAACGAGGTTACCAACCGTAATGATTAGTTTATGTCAGCTGTACTCCCTGACAACAATTTAGATAGTATACGACCTATTTGGCGTTTTCTGTCTATTTGGTTCACTGGGCGAGTAGCTAACGTTAGCTACACCGCTAGTGAGCTAGATAGCTAAGCTACTGCACAACATACACTGAAATCCTGACAGACTACGTCAATGTTAGCAAGCTGTGGACATATCTGCTGACATTAATTTCAAAATGTAACGTTAGCCAACATTATCGCACTAATATGCAGTTCCGTGTATTATGGGGGACTTTGTGAATAACGTTAATAAAAGGCATCTGTTTCTTTTTCGTAATAACAACTTGTGTCCAGTGGAAGGATGAGTCGAGCAACAGGCAGACTGTCGGAGCTGCCTATGCGAGTGCAAGACAGCAACAGGATGAGCATGGTGTATACAACACCCCAGAGGTGGGTTTAGAGTAACTTTTTTTTAAAGAAATGTAATACATTTAATACCACGTAACAAGAGTCCACTCTTGTATTGAACTCCGTGCAAGGCAATAATACTTGTGTTCTGAGTGTGTCACACCACAGAAAAATGTGTTGTTAACCACCCAGCCAAATTTGAATGATATAAAAATCGTAGTGTATAAAATTAGTTTTCAAGTCGTGAAAAAATAAGCAGTATTCTCTGCTCTGAAACGCTGGGGGGTGTCCGCTGAAGGCGCTGGTACATCACGTTACTATAACCACTGAGCCGAAGAACGAGTGAGAGCCGCTGCTCAGAGACAGAGGCTACATCTCAAGTTTCTTAAATGCATCCACGTTTCCCGTTCTTGCATCTTTTCCTTATCGGGGATGTATGGATAAACGCAAGGAAACCATGCGAGGAGAGAACCAACGAGGAAATATGTTTTTAGAGAAATGAGACGTCTTTTCCCCAGACGCGTCACGTGAAGCGACGTCCGTTTCTGATGTTGTTTGCAGCTGATCACAGCTGGATCAACTGACAGTCGGGTTTAACAGGTGTAGAGACTTTTGATTGAGTTTGTGTCTGCACACATGTGCACTGTGCTAATACTAATAATGGCAAGGCATACAGTTAGCACTTCCAGAGCAGCAATGTTTTCTCTCTGTAGCCTGTTGCCCCTTTAACAAACACCTGCACATGAACAACAACCTGCATTCTGTATTTATACACAGTACACTGTCCTGATCAGAGGCACAGGAATCATTCCTACTGGCAGACTACATTAATATTATTTATTCATTATTTTATCTGTGTTTATTGATATTCTGATTGTGAATTCATTATTGAATAAACCAGAACATGATTATGGTGTCTTTTGAGCATTTTTAACAAATTATTTATTATGCTAAATGTTTCAGGGAAAATTGAAATTATGTAACTCATATCAAACGCAATGCTCAGGAAGCATCACATGTGACTGAATGGAAATTACAATAAATTATGTAAAAAGTGTTTCTTGCTGACAGACTCTCTTACTCTCTCTGACTTTAATTGTATCCATAATAAAAGTTAATGGGGGAAATAACAGATCATGAAAAAATTGTAGACAGAGTAAGATGTGGGGTATAGTTTCATGCTATTTCCTGTATGTGTAATGACAAACTGGGACACAAACACCAGTGCATTGTATAATTAGTTAGGGGTTTCATAGGTTAGACTTGTTTGACGTGGGTTGATATGTAGAAACATTATTTGTGAACATGTGATGACCCAGTGAAGAAAGATGAAGAATGGATTAGTGGCAGCTTGTTCTAATATGAGTTAGCAAGTGGAACACATCCATTTGTTCACAGTTTTGTTTCTTTACAGTAAGCAGCCTTCATTTGGAAAGCTCAACATACCCAAACCGCAGTCTGTGACCTCTGAAAAGCGGACCAGCTTCTTTGGTGGCCGGTATGTTGATATTTCAGAAATGTACAAAATTGCATTACAGTGTTCTTTACATAAATGTGTAAAAACAACTATAAAAGACCGAGAACATACAGTCTAACACAGAGTGTACCAGTACAATTACATTAGTAGTAGTAGTAAGATTAAATAAATTAATGAAAATGTATAGTCTTTACCTTAAGCACTGTAGAAGAAAACTTCTGTACATAAATATACTTTGAGTATGACGCCAAAGAGAAAAATACCTCTGAGAACCTCAGCTGATGAGCCTTTAGTTAGTTACTTGATTCAAACCAGTGTCACAAACACTGTAACAAATTAGATAATTAACAGAATAAATGTGGTAAAATCAGTCAGATTGATTGTAAATTACTAATCTAATGAGCTTGTCTTTTTTGCTTTTCCATTCATACATTTCTACAATGCAGTTATTTAGATGTAAATGAAATTAAACTTATTTTTCCTTGTCTAAATTAATATTTGATATTGTGGTGGTTAATATTTTGACTGCAGGACTAGTGGAGCCAGCATGCCTCGCAACAGCTTCATGTCAGGGTTCGGAGGAACTGAGAAGATCAAAGACGCCAGACCTCTGCATGATAAATCCTATGTTCAGCAATGTATCAGACAGCTGCATGAGGTAAAAACACTTTATTTCTCAGTCTATGTAATGTGTATACACACAGAAAGTTTGGTCTGGTACAACATTGCAATCCCCTTTATGTTCAATACATTAAACCCACTGTGTGGGATATGAAAATCTTCGCCTTTAGTGCCCCATAGTGGTTGTATCCAAAAGGTCACTGGCAGACAGCAACATGCACCTCATTTCATTGAACTGCTGAGCACTACTGCAGCACCCCTTTGTCTGTGTTTGTGTGATGGACACATTTACCACGCATAGCTGACTGGGTGTTGGTGTTTGTTGTTTTTCCAACCTAATTCTTGCCTCATTTGTGGTCTGATAAACAGTAAATTCATCAAAATCATGTTAAAAATAACAAAGCATTTGGTCTTTGCTAACGGAAATAATGTACTTGTTTAATTCATTTGCATAGTGGGGAAGTGAGATCCGATCACAAGTGGTCACTTGAGACACATTCTAATGCCAGGTGTGAACTGACATCCTTGGAGCTGTCCACTTGTGATCAGATCACCCAAGATGCAGGTGATGGCAGGTGTAAACAGGGCCAACGGTCGGAAGGGCTAACAGTTATATATTTTACCTGGTTGTGCTTTGTCACAAAGCTCTAGCACCTTTGGTTCTACTTTGATAGCCTCACCACTATATCAGCATAATGTCAATATCGGCTGATATCAGGTTCGTGTATTATTTATTTATTTGTATTATTACATTCGTGCTGATTAAATATTTTTCTTGCTGCCGATATCTGACTGGAATTGAATTATAGCTTAAGCTTTTTTGTACCTGCATTTCCAGCAAAAAAGTAGCATAGGTGTTTGTCAATATGAGTGGGAATCCGTAGCTCTGTCCAGCCTGATATTCTCTCTTACATCTTTCTAGTTCTTGACAGAGCAGGGTTACCCAGGTACTTTGTCAGCCAAGACCCTCCAGTCTCCCTCTACCAAGGACTTCGTGAAGATTTTTGAGTTCATCTACCGCCTGCTGGACCCAACCTTTGAGATGCCAAAATCAAAAGTTGAGGAGGAGATTCCAGCTATGCTAAAAGCCCTGAGGTAAAATGCTATCTTTTAGTATTAATAAGTATTGTATATAATACTATTTCTGTGTATCATTTAGCATCCACACATTCCTAAGTGCATATTTTGATCATAGAAAGTACTTGGTGGCCTAGCTATGTGTATTCAAAAGGCAAATTACTACCACAGAAATCTAAGGATGGGGCTAGATTGAGAGATGTACGAAACATTCACAGACAGGAAAATACAAAGAACGAAAGAGAGAAAATCTTGAAAAAACAAAAAAAAGGCTGCAGCATATAACTAAATCATACTACAAGTCTGTACATTTAAGTACCTTACCATTTGTTGTGAGCCTTCATGTTGGCTCCTCTTCTATAGTTTAAGAAACATTGCTGACTGCTTCTCTTTATTTATCTCCCTGTTTTTGGTTTAAGGTATCCATTTGTTCTCTCCAAGTCTTCAATGTATTCTGTTGGAGCTCCCCACACCTGGCCTCAGGCCCTTGGTGCTCTCATGTGGCTAATTGATAACATCAAGGTGAGAAGCAAACAACACTTTTTAATAGGAATTACAGTGAAGCGTTATCTAAAATATCTAAAATCAGGTTCATTTCTACAGAATGCAACAAAAACACCATAAAAAAACTAAATGTAATTTTTGTTTAATGAAATTAGTTAAAACCAATGTTTGTGCTTATTCTGTGTTTCAGATCAGCTGGAGTTTGAGTAAGCAGGACCTGCTGATCAGTGACTTCTGTGAAGACGGTAACAATATCGAGGAAGGGGCTGAGTATAACAAGGTACTCTGACTTCTTTAAACACCATCATGAGGCAAAGACACTTCACTGCTAAAGCATGCATAGAGACACGTCAAGAGGATGTATATCTGTTGCTTCTTGTTACATGTTTACTAACAGTTTGTGTTTTCTTACTGATGCAGTATATTACAAAGCCATCCAAGTGTTCTCTCTGTATTTTTGACCAGAGTCACCATCCTCAACAGAATTGAACATTATGTGTTTTTTTTTGTTTTTTTTAAATCTTTTCTTACACTTTGTTCCTGTGCAGTTGTTCCTGGACTATACAGCTGAGACATACGCCAAGTTCATGCAGGGTGAAGACACATTTGAGGAGGAGGATGAAAAATTCCTCAATAAACTAAGTAAGGACAGCATCTCTCTATGAAAGTAGTTTTTTAATAATGAATAAAGAAATGAACTTCTCTGTATATTTGAGCATAATGTTAATTCAGTTGTTGTTGTCCCATCAACATTGATATTGAAAAATCAACAAGAAGTGTGCGTGTTTGTCTTCACAGAGAAGCTTTACAACGTTGACGAAGCCCAGCTGGCCGCAATGGAGGAGAAGTACAGAATACTCACTGATGAGGTTGAACGACTGGAGAAAGAGAGCCAGACGGTCAGAAGACTTTTATATTGACACATCCCCATGTGTACAGATTCGATTATGATGTTACAATCTTGATATTTCCATTAGCATTTATTATATACAGTGAGGGCAATTGTACTGCATTAATTCTAAATGGAAAGCGTGAAAACCTGAGCATCTTCAAACAAAAAATACTGCACAGAGGGAAAGGAAATGGAGATATTTATGACTATTGGAGGTGTTAAGGTTTTTAAGCTGTAGCTGAAATATTTTCAGCCTTTGGGCTGTAATAGGTTGTGCACTCGATTGTGCTGAGTTCTATCAGTAATATGAAACATGAGCAACAATAAATCAGACAATTTTCTGTCTCCTTCTCCTGGACAGGACCGTCTAATGACAAAGAAGATGGAAAAGGTGAAGCTGCAGGCAGACCTCAAGAAGCTCCAGAGTTATCGAAGTAGCCTGGAGTCCTTTAAAGGCAACCTGGAGAAGAAATCTTCAGAACTGAATGATGAGCTGGAGACCAGTGGTAAATAGTAATACAGGCAATTAAGTGTTCAAGGTAACCTTGTCAGTCAGCCAGTTCTTTGGCAGGATGCACTGGATCCTGTGGGCATCTGATGATGTCTGGATCTGAATATTCAGTCACCATAAAGACGGCTGTGCTAATTACTATGCACTACACTACACAACACACTCACTACACAAGTAACTGGAATTACAAATGTCCAATTTCTTTATAGGCCTCTGCACGCTCAGCACCAACATAATAAGGTTTCTAGTTATGGGTTAACTGGGCTCGTGTCTTGGCTGAGATCCTTTCTCAGTTTGAGTCTCTGTTTAAAAACATTTAACATTCCTGTTTTTAAATAATAAGCCACCAGAGACCATGCTTTACAGTGTTTTTAAAACTGCTAACATTGCACAGTGCAAAAAAAGCTCCCACTAATCAACATAGTTCTCAAAGTGGTAAATAAACAGTATTTTATGGTTACACAGGTGTTTAAATAAACTGTCATGTGGTCACAAGTGGGCTTATTGAGTCTTTGAACGTCAGTTTATCAGAATTGAAGATTGGATCGTATTTCATATACATTGTGTTTTGTCCTCTCTGTCCTTCTGCAGTCAGTCATCTGGAGTCTCTAAAACATGAGCGAGATGAACTGCAACGCCTCCTGCAGAACCAGAAGTTTACTCCAGCTGATGTAGAGAGGATCAACAGAGAGAAGAGGGACCTTCAACAGACCAACTCCAGTCTCCACAAGCTTCTTGAAGATGCTGAACAGCAGAAGTGGAATGAAGAGATCGCTCTGGCCAAAGTGAAAGAAAAGGTACTGTATGTCCATCTAGTACGTATGCAAAGAGGAGCAGGGATAGTACCATTTGGTTATAATGGTGTATGTAACATATGAATTATGACTTGATTCTCTGGTACAATATTCATGATATCAGTTTCTTCTTAATAGTTATATATTGTGTCTGTGTCTTTTTTGCTACCCATTTGTAGTCAGTATAGATTGATAATGATTTTCATTCAGTGGCACACATTTTGACCTTTGATTTGACTTGTTTCCTTGCTGCTGTGTGTCTGTCCTGTCCTGTCCTGTTAATTCCCTCAATCCCAGGTGGAGTTGAAGCTAGCAGAGTACCACAAGCTGGCACGTAAACTGAAGCTGATGCCACTTACTGCAGAGAACGCCTGTGGTCACGATTTTGAAATCAAACCGTTTGAATCTGGACCCGGCAGCATGGTTCAGAATAAAATGCAGATCCAGGTACTTCCAGCTAATGATTCTGGTTCACACAACCATTTGAACCGGTATGAGAGCGGGCTTTCGTATTTTGATGGATCTTAATTCAATTCAGTTTAGTTTAAACAAGACTAGCTTATTATCCCAATGCTTCAGTTATTTCTATACACATATTTGTAGCTTTGGAAGTACATCTTTTTATGTTCTATTTAAATGTTTACTACATTTTAGGCTATTGGAGATTCGATTATTTTATTGTGTGTGATGATAGATCTGATCTATGCGGTGTGTTGTAGACACTCCTGAGAAAGATGATCAGTGATGTGGAGGAGGAGAACAGTCGATTAGCCAACATGAAACTCAGTCTGGAGGAGTCTTGTGAACAGGTAACAAAATTGTTATTTTGCACTATTAACTTTTTCCCATACTGACACGCAATATTACTAAAATGCATCTTTATTTAAATCACAGTTGTCATTTTTAAATGATTGAAAAGTTGGACCAAAATCTGTCACAGTTTGAGATCATAAATACTTGAGAACATCTATTGTTCGAAAGTTGTTCAGTGTGAACAGCCACACATGGTTGTAGTGCGGCATTTATAATGTGTGTGTGTGTGTGTGTGTGTGTGTGTGTGTGTGTGTGTGTGTGTGTCTTCAAGGTGAATTCTAACATCTTGGACAAGGCCAATGACCTGAAGCAGCTGAGAGAGCAGATTCGCAAGCTGGATGAGCAATTGGATGCTGACATGCAGGTACAGTCCATATAGTTCAGTCTGTTTTATGTTGGTAGAAATGCCATATGCACGTGCACCAGTTGGCATCCACCAAATGGCACACATGGAACAGATCTAACCAAAGTTAGACAAGATGCCATTTGTTTTGGTGTCAGTTCAGCACTGAACTGTTTGTCTTCTAAGCTGAAAAACAGGAATGAGTTAACATTTGAACATGTTTGTGTTTGTGACATACAGAAAATGCACTGTTGTGTCATACATGTACTGACAATAGTTTCCTTTGTGTTTGTGTCTGTATAGGAGCTGGCCCGAGAGGAACAGGAGTGGGCACAAGAGATAGAGTCAGTGGAGAACCATCGAAAGCTTCTTGAGAAGAAGGTTAATTATGGTTATGACGAGGCTGTGCAGCAGCTGAAGGCAGCACAGCAGCAGTGAGTGATTATTACATATTTATCAGCAATATCTATGTCTTACGGATTACTTCAACCTGCTGGAGCCTATAGCCTCTACAAAGCGTCAAATGATCCTGGAAATAATGTTTCAACTTGATAGCTCTGCCTCATTTATTCACATAAAATGGGGCCCGGTGTGTGAGCATCCTTTAGGTGTCTTGTTCCCGTCAGTCTAAATTATGACTGTCTCTTTTACAGGTACCACCTTGTGCTGCAGGAGACCAATGAGGAGAGACGAACAGTAGCGAACAACCTTGCGTCTGTGTTTACCACAGCTGCTAACCACTTGTCAGTTACAGAGGTAACTTTCTTACAACTCTTCATCTGTCCCTTGTACTGTATGGAAGCATCTATATCGTAGGCATAGTTCAAAGAAGAAACATTTACTTAAACTTGCAGGGTGTAGGCATCTGATAGCAGCATTATTCATGTCGTAACTGTACCTGTATTTATATTATATTATAATATTGTATGCAATACATGTGTAATATAACCCATAATATAACCCTGTGGTTCCTGTACAACAGAAGTGCCTGGATGATCTGCACAGCAAAGTGCAGCGTGTCTGCTCTAAGGCCGTAGAAGAGGATGAGGCTGCTGTGCAGAAGCTGCAGGAAACTTTGAAGAGCTTCATGTCAGAAACACATTAATGATCCAGTCTTGACAATATGAGAAGAAATGTGTTTTAGACTCCTTTACTTCACTTATTTTGGAGTATTATTTGTATTTTACTAGACTCATTTACATTTCTTATTTAGGACTATTTGTATTCTACTAAACCAATAAGTTGTGAATTGAATAAGTTGACTTCAGTTAGATATTGCTTCACACAAATACTGATTAACAAAGAAATGCCAGGCATAGTTTCCGTTTGTGTCAGTATCATTTATACTTTTTTTGCTTCATGCACATTAGAGCATTTAAGTTTGTTAGTTTTCTGCACTTCTGGCAGGAGCATTTATTGCAAATCATTTGACCGAGACAAAGTTGGCAGTGAGAACAAACAAGAAGTGGAGCATATCTCTCCACAAGGCTTTCTCCATGTCATGGTCAACATCACTCATTGTACCTGTTTCCAGTGAACTCTGCATGCCTGGCCTTCAGCATTAGTGGGGTTTTTTGTTTTTGTTTTGTTTTACATCTATATTCAGTCCAGAGATTCAATCCAGATATCATGTGACAATCTGTATACAATCCAAAACCACAATTTTGGTTCACTTTAGGTTTTCAAAAAATATTTTGTGTAATGGCCTTGATCCAGTGTTTGTCAGACTGTTTTGTGAAACTTTGGGGGTCACCAAAGGATGTTTTTCCAATAAAGATGTTCTGGTTCAGCTGTCTTGTTAGATCAACAATCTATCTATTATTATTATTATTATTATTATTATTATTGTTGTTATTGTTATTATTAATATTAATATTATTTTTTGCATTGTGTATTTTTCCTATTGATAAATGTCTATATATATATATATATATATATGTATATGTGTGTGTGTGTCAGAGTTCAGTACGTGTCAGAAGAGTTCTAAAAGTCTGGATTTGAAGCTGGGTTTTGCACTAAATTGCTTTGATTCGTCACTTAACATCTTAATTATTCTCAGCCAGTAGGTTTTGTTTCTCCCTCCACCCGTCCACCGTATAGTAGGAACTTACTGACCAAATTAGAAGGGGAAAAAAGTAGAATGGCTGGTTTATACAATGGTAAAATATAACATTTTAGAGCTGAAACAATTAATTGATTAGCCAATTGACAGAAATCGTTAACTATTATGACCAAGCGATCAATTGTTTGTCATTTTCAAGCAAAGATGCCCAACATTCATTTATGCCAGTCTTTCAAATGTGAGAATTTGCTGCTTTTCTCTGTTGTATATCATCATAAACGGAATATCTGTGTTTTGGACTGTTAGTTGGATGATGTCACCTTGGGCGCTGACACTTTTTCCACTATTTTCTGATATTTCATAGACTAAATAATCATTCAAGAAAATAATCCGCAGATAAATCAGTAATGAAAATACTCATTAGTTGCAATACTTAAAAACAAAATACCTTAACTAACAATCATAGACTTATGAAATCTACAAATGCAGTATTTTCAGTTTTGAAAGCATTGCAAACAAGGCTGAACTGTCATTTGGAGCGACGGCCCAACCCTTAAACTCAACATTGTGTCAATACAGTAAAGTCAAAGAGGTTTTTACAAGCAGAGCGTTTGAAAACCGTCAGTGCTGCAAGCGTGAGAAAAATGTTTTGGCAGATGTGATGAGAGGTGAGAGATGAGGTGATTGTGACGGGCTCCATGGAGAGAGGGAATGAAAAATGTGATGGATAACTTCCACCACTAGTAGAGGCAACCCCTGTGTGTGTGTGTGTTGGATGAGGTGGTGGATTGGAGAGGGGCTATGCAGGAAGTTTAAGGAAAGGTGAAAGGCCATGATGTTAACAGCTACAGAGACTTAATTCAACTAAACAGGACAGACCTCGGTGTGTTTATCAGATCCCATATGGACAGGTGGCATCCATAAAGCCATTTTACAAGACTTCAGACTGTGTGTGTGTGTGTGTCTTTGCATGTGTGAGAAAATGAATGTCATGAATTGTGTATCTTTGTACCCCCAGAGGCAAGTACATGGAGGCCTAAATGTGTGTGTGTGACTCCTCGTGCAGGAATTTGCGTGCTTATTTCTGCATAAATCTGTGTTTGTATTTGTGTTTTTGCCTGTTTCCATGCTTCTTTACATGTTATGTGGTTATTTTGTAAGTGTGTGTGTGTGTTCTCCCATGTTGGCTGTGGCCCTCAGCCTGTGTGGACCTATTTTTATCATGGATCATTACATTCAAAGACATGCACCATGAATTCTTAATACATAGTATTAAGAATACATACATACAAGCCTAACTTTTCCAGGGATTTTGTGTGTGTAATTCTCACGGGGCCTCACATAGTAGGGAGATGTAAGGAGGGAGGGTGCGAGATGGTGTGGATGTGTACATGAGAGACTCCGGTGCCAAGAAAAAACCCAAGATGTAAAAACTGAGCTAATATTCAGAGGTTATCTTCCCTCTGCTCTGTGACCTGGGGAAGGTGTGTGTTGTTGCTTTACTGTGTACCACAAGGCTTTCAGCAGCTAATCTGTCAAACCAGAGACAGGCAGATGCAGTAGAGCAGCGAGGTGTTAATGTGGAGTCTTATTAGGGGTTAATCTCACCCATCCGCCACTAGAATAATCTGTTCTACAGATGTGGGAAATGGGGGCAGACAGAGAGAGAGGGGAAGATAAAGAGAGAAAGCAAGCTCTGTCTTATAATTCAACGCTCTCTACTATTTTCTTTCTCTTAGCTCCCTGTCAAAACACCATTGCGTAGCTGAAATCTGTCTTCCTTAGACCTACATTATGACTAGCTCTGTCATTTTGATTTCTGTTCCAGCAACTAATTGTCTCCACATTTAAAAGACAAATCAACTTCTGCTATAGCTGTGATGCACAGAAATGATGCAACTATTGTAATAAGATTCAGATTTGAAAAACATTACTGTGTATGTTGTTGCACAGGAGAGACAATTGTTAATATATCGACTTCAGCACAGTCATTAATAATAATACAGAAGAACAACAATTACAGAAGTAATAATGCATCCTTTTGTGGCTGTCAATCTACTATGTGAAACATTTGCTCTTTGCAAATTGCTTCTTTTGAGCTGATGTGTAATGCATTGCTGGTGTCCACAGTGGGTCTTGGTTAAGGTTAGTTCATTCTTTGTGTGCTGGAGAATGGGCAACATCTGCTTGTTTACATGGCTCTGAAATGAATTAAAGATGAGTACTCACAGACAGAAATATTGTTGATGAGACAGCTTTGTATGCAAAATATGCAAATACGTAATGCGAGATACATCCGATATGTCAGCTCAAATCTTGCTTCAGCAGAATGTCTGCATATAAGGAAAAAAAAATCTTTTTCATACCAATCATCTGATTGTATTGTTCAGCGAGCTGCTGGATGGACTGGCGTGTTGCCTTTCCATCACGTTTAGTTTCTCGTGTCTGGTCTTGATGTCAAATCTAGGCAATTACATAATTTGTCTGTGGTTTTCATAGGTTGTTTTACATGCTTTTTATGCTCAATACATGTAAAAGTAATCATTTGAACATTGCATGTGGCACATTGTCTGTTGATTCTGCATCTTTCTCAGGAAATAAAGTTCTGAGTAAAAAGTCTAGACAAAGTTTGAAAGGTTAGCACACTGTTTTGGCATTGACTTGACATGTAGTTTGGAACATCAATGAGACTCAGTGTGTCCCATTTTCACTTCCATGTGCATTCTCTTCTTGTTGGACTATAGCTCAGCTTTTTTTCAGAACAATCCTGATCACTAAGCTAGTTATAAAACTAGCTGATCTCGGTCTGCCCTCATCCACAGCTGGATTCTGGACTTTCTCACCAACAGACCTCAAGTAGTGATACAACAAAGTCTCTGTGGAGCCTCCCCAGGGCAGACACAACAACTACTCATTCATCCATTAAAGGGGCACTCCAATGATTCTACACATGAAGATCAGTTTACTCATCATGGGGAATATTACTCAGACCATGAAAACAGTTGCATGTCCTATGTTGCTCTGGAGGATCTTCTTTCTTCAATCATATCTATGTCATCAGGGTTATCTCGGCATGGGTTTTAGAGACTACATTACAAACTGGGGTGTGGAGTTTGAAAGATTTGGGTGCTTACCAGGCAGGGAGGTCTAATAAAAAGATTGATCAATCGGGTTACACTATGGGAAGTGTAGGATCCAATGTTTTTGGAGACTGACCCACAAAAAGTCAGGACATCTCAGTCTCTGCTGCTTCTTTTTTTCATACAGTCTCTTGTGTGACCCCCAACTTTACAGGAGTATAGTACTAAATCGCTGAAGTACCCCTTTAAAGAAATGTAATATTCAACAATACAGTGTCACAAAAAAACTCCTGAATAAAGCTGGACAGAGCAGGCAGCCCTTAACTGTGGCAGCGTAAAGTGTCTACTTCTGTGTGTGATAGCTGTTTTCACGGGCTCTCCCACTGCTCCTGATGCATGTGTGAGGCCGCTGGTTCCTGCTTGTTATGGGTCCTTTGATGACAGTGTGCTGGGTTGACATTATGGCAGCTTCCTGTGTGACTTCAGCGCATGTTGACAGTTTCCTGTGTGTTCAGCCTCAGTGTGAAGTGCTGTAATCAGGATATCTTTTGTTGAATAATAGATTCAATGAGTGACCGGCTGACACACAGCAGGTTTTTCCATTTCAGCTCGCTCATAATTCAGCTAAGGCATGAAGCATAACAGTTTCTCAAATGTTTTTCTTTTGTGTCAGGACAATTTGTCCACAGAATCCACAGTATGGAAGATCCACCAGAGCCAGAAAACAACAAAGAAAGCATGTTCCACAGTGATGCCACAGTCACGTAGAGCTCCACAAAAAATGAAGAAAAAACAGATGGAAACCTACTTGGACTTTAGACATGTTGGTTTTCTGGGGATTAGAGCATGTTTTGTGGATTTTCCCCAAGCTCAAAAGCTCATTTTAATATAAAGACAAATTACTGCAGGTCCATTTTTCTTCAACTTTAATTTTATTGTCCCCAAATGAAAAGGTATGCTGCGGCCAGATGAAACATAGAATGCACACAGGCTTGAACATAAGATACATAAAACATAATAAAATGATAAAACATATGGTATATGTATGTAAAACATGTACTGAAACGTTCGACTCTCCTATTCATTGCTAATGTAGTAACTCTCAAACAGAGGAGAGTGGAAACCTGTTTTTTTTGCTCTTATGCTAAAAAACAGGCATTTGGAATATTTTTTAAAGGGGTAGTCCAGTGATTTAATATTACACTAATATAAAGTTGGTCGACATGTGAGAGACAGAGAATCGTCAAAATCAAAGCTGCTGAGGCTGAGATATCTTGATTTTTAGTCCCTCATATGGGTCAAGCTCCAAAAATACAGGATCCTACACTTCCCATAATGCAACTCAGTAACATGTTTTCATGAGAGTCTCTATGATGACATTGTCAGAGTTATTTTCCGTACAAAAGTTCAAGACACTGGTTGCCTGGCAACCTCATGGTGACGACAAGATTAAATTGTCGATTAAACAATTGATATAAAAGTGAAGAGTTCATTTTAAGTGTTAAGGCGTTTACACACCGGAGGCGTTTTCTTCATGTGATTAATTTGCACGTCAATATATTTTTGTAACTGTTGTTTTTGTCATGAGTACTTTCACACAGAACACGAATATTACACGGCGAAAAAGTGACATCATTTTTTTTCGGAACAAGGTCGATTTTTCTGAGCTTTCTCACGGCGAATAAAGGCATCAACCTACTCCGGACCTGTTGATTGTTTGTGTGTCTCTTCACCTCTTCACCCTGTATTATATGACAAAGAACACAAAAATTATAAAGACAATGAACTTGGAGCAGCACTGAGGGATGCAGGATAGTGAGTAGATTAGTTTACTTTTGGATGTAGTAAATATTCGCAGCCGAGTATTTCCCATTTTCATGTCGTTTATTCATTACGTCTCCGTTGTGTAAAGGCCTTTAATCAGTGAGCTGGTTGGTGGATTTTGTTACCTTTAGACAGAGGAAGGCTAGCTCTTACTAGTCTTTGTGCTAAGCTAAGCTAACCAGCTGCTGGCTGTAGCTTCATATTTACCGTACAGGCGTTATGTGGTATCAATCTGTGCAGTGCATTTCCCAAAATGTCGAACTGTTTAAAATATGTTATAATTATGGTTCTCTGGTTTGCAGATTTGAGACACTTTTTTTTTTACTGCTGAAGTTTTAGTGGTATTCGGTTAAATTGGATGAAAAAAGCTGTATGAATAAAAGTTATTAGCTCTATGTTTGGCCTGTACCCAAAGGGATTGCGGTAGGGATTTAGTTTTTTCACTTTTTCCAGGGAGAGGAGTTTTTTTAGACCTTTATATGTTCTGTGTACCTCAAAGGTTAGAGCATGGCAGAAACATTACAGAGGTCAGTGTTTTATTTCCTGTGGTGGTAATCCTCTGTTAAAAATGTGTCCACTTCACAGTGTTCTAGGGCACTTTCCACCATATGGCATAACTTAAATGAATCAAAGGGCAAATAAACATGCCATGTTATTATGCGCTCTCCACTTTTTGTTAGATCACAGTAAAAAAGTAGCCTTCAAACCTACAACAGTTAGACATCAGTCACTGTGTATGTGTGTGTGTGTGTGTGTGTGTGTGTGTGTGTTCATATGTACATGACGTGTCCGTGTTAAGCGTCTGCATGCTTGCAAGCAGACTATACTTGCATGTGGATTGTTGTCAGAGCTGGAATGATGTGTGTGAGTGATTTACAGGGCAACTGAGCATGAGATATCAAATTTCCATCAGTTCTGTCTCTGCTCACTCGGGCCTGGATGGGGGTTATTAAGGCACCATGAGGGGTCATAAGAAGGTCATTCTAGACTATCAAAGGTTACGAAGGGGTTATAAAGGGACTGTGAGTCAGAGGTTTGGACTGTTTGCTCCCTGCTTTTGCTCTGTGAGTCATTTTCTGGCTTAGTAGGATCCATTTCAGGGTCCATTCACCTCAGGGGGGAAACAGATGTCTGTTAGAGGATCACAAACACTTGTATAGGTATTTGGGACTACCAATGTTTGGATTTGATCAGGAGCTAATAACTGCAATATTTGGTGGCAAATTTTCCACTGCAGTTCCATTCCAGTTGCCTACTAAGGTGTTACATGAGTATCTGTTTCTTCAGTTTCGTTTTCAGTTTCTAGCATCCTTGTGGATCAGTGGGCTGATTTGGATGTGTAATCACAATGTTGTGAGTCTGAATGTGGCTCATGCTCTTTGTGCTCATGTCACTCTGAAGCCCTCCTTCTCTGCAACAGCTCTCCTGTTTCTTTCCTCTGCATACTATCGAATATAGCAAAAATAACACGAACACGGTCATAAAACAGTGAAACTTTGCTCCAATATTTAGATTTCATTGAGGTGTAAATCTGTTTTTCTAACTTTTTCTAATCCCTATATCTTTTCATGTTGTGAATTTTCTTTGAAGGACAAAGATGAGGAAACACTCGTGCAATGCTGCAGCTATCACAGAGGAATGTTTGCTCATGGTTGGGAAGCCCATATTATTTTAGCATCCTGATGAGTGGTAGATTTATGTATACACACATGGTTCAGTGGTATGTCAATTTTTGGCAAGCTACAATGTTGTTTTTTTCCCATTTGGCTCGAGTTTAGAGTATGGATGTGGTTTGTGTTAGCTGATAAGGATACAGTACTTATGTGTTTGTATTTGTGTGTTTGTCTGTGTGTATGTTATATTGTCAGTTAGACACTAAAGCCAACCTGTGTAATATGGTGCTTCTTCCTTTAATACCAGAGTTATGTTCAGATATCCAATAAAGAGGAAAGAGAGAAGTTTAGAAAGAAGTTCATAAAACTTACAATATTAATTAAATGCAGGAAACAAAACATAAACAAGGCCACAATTACAATTTTGTGTTGACGAGAAAACAAACAATACAGTGAAACAAAACACAAAACAACATCCAGATGTCCAGGAGATGGAATAAAAGGATAACAGAGCAGAAGACAAATTGCAGTTCAACAGCACGGCAATACACTCATAAAACAAGTGGTCCTATATTGAACCTTTTTAGGTTCTAACTTGGTACATATATGGCACCCCTAATTATGGAACCATTTTACAGGGTTCATTATAAAGAACACTTGGGGTTCTTCATACGCAAGGTTCTATTAGATCACAGAAACACATCGATATAATAATAAAAACCTCACATTTATAGGCTATACTTTCATAAATTTTATAAGTTTATTATTGATGTTTTTTATGTTTTTAGGATTAGCCACCTCATTTTAATAACTTTGAGTAAACCCTGGCATATCAGTATGGCTAATGTTAGCTAGCATTAACGTTAGCCAAGCTACTTTCTTGAAAGGAAATATATTTTCTAAAAACTCAGAAAAGGTATACTTATGTAGCTGTTTTCTGCTTGGTGAACCACCTAGTCTATTTACACTATGTTAACATCACAACTTGAAGTTTTCAGTTGACAGTCAGGTTTTCTTTGTGTTAAATGTTTGTTTTTAACTCTCATGTATTGAGTGAAACCAGTACGGAGTGTCCCAAAATTTGGTGAAATTTAAATGGGATTCTTTATTGATCCCTACAGGTCCTAGCATAGGACACTGATTAAGGACTGACCAGTCTAACCAGTGAGCCAGTCACCCATTCAAGGCAGACCAGTCTACCAAAGTCCAAACGATTTTCTTTTTTGATTCTTTTCTCTTCTTTTCTTTTCTTTTCTTTTCATACTGGTCCCTTGAACTTGACTCTTGACTGTTTTTCCCAGAGCACCAATTTCAGACATTTCAGTAACTTTTGATGTGTCTTATTTATGAGGCGTAACTGCAGTTACACAGAGTGAAGGAGTCAGAAGCCCCCTCTGCAGATCTTTCGCATACCACTGAGGTGTTTATGGAGGAAGTGAGAGGTTCCTCCCTTTAACACCAGGGAATATACAGACACAGACATTACACGCACAGAGTTAGACGCACAAACACAGGAGGCTGCAGACAGCAAGCCAAGTCCTGCGTTTATTCACACGGGGTAAAAGAGAACAAGGAAACAGAAGGACGGATGGCTGGAGGCATTAATGGATGAAGCTAAGGGACATCAGAACACAGGGGGACATGAGGAAGAGGGAAGAGGTGGTAGGGTATGTAGAGATGTAGGAGGTAGTGAAGGATACAAGGAGGATGGAGGGATTGTGAGGAGCGAGAAAGGGATAAAGGGAGGTTGGCTGTTTCCTCATGAGGGGAGATGAATGGTGAGTTAGTGGTCTGGTTTACCTCCTGGGGTCTTAGACACACACACACACACACACACACACACACACATCACTACTGTGTTTACAAAGGAGATTAGAGCAGTTCCACTCTGTACCTCAGTGTAACAGAGCCATGTGTGTAAACGATGAGAGGAATGTACACTGATGTATTGAAAATGTATGCTATGTACATCTGTTAATATTTATAGCCTTTACAACCCCAGAGGGAACAGCTGTAGTATGTTGTCATGTAACTCCCAAATTCACGTTTTTTTTTATGTGACACAGGGTCCCTCACGGATGGAGCAAATAACATGATTAAAGGCCTGAAATTTTTATTATTTTGCAAAAACTATCATTTTATCATTCAGCTTGCATTTGATGTTGTTTATTGTAATTTTTTAGGGGTTTAGTAGGTTTTGACACAGCACATATACAACCGAACCTTTGTGTACAGATTATTTGTCTTTCTGGCCCCAATCTTCTTCATGTTCCAGGAAAACATACATTGGGAGTGAGTGTTCCTTCTAGACCTTGAAAACAGCAGTTGAAAAAAACGCTTTTGCTTTATCTTGCTCTTGATCACTCCCTACGATTAATAGCCAATCTGCTAGCTGCCACCTGAGCTATAGCCTCCACCCGGAACAAATTTCCATCAGATTGTGAAGGACAGTAACGTTTTTCTGATTGAGAATATGAATCTAAATAGATATCAACCTGAAGCTCTTGACAGCCAGGTCTACAGTTAAAAATTGATCTGAGAAATAAGTGGTACAAATTCTCAAACAAAACATTGCTAGCTAATAAATTTGACGAGTAGAAATGTCATTAAGCATGCAATCTATATCTAGTCTATAATCATAAGCAAGTGTGTTACTTAAAGGGAAACTCTGATACTTTTAAACATGAGCCCTATTTTTAAATACATTTTGGGGTCTAAATGACTAATACTTACCAAAAGTTTTGGAATTGGCCCAGTAGATCACCTCCGCCGGCATCCGCGAAAGGGCTGCAACGTAATCCTTGGGGGGCAATTGCGCCTGTGAAAAGTACAACCACTAAAAGTGCTTCTTTCTGCCACTGACAGGCTCAGGTATTTCCTCAGTGTCTGACAACATCATGGAAAGGATCCCTACAGAGAGAGACCGTTTTGTTAAAGAGGAAGATCCTTTTTGTTTAACCTGAAACAGAAAGGTTGAGTTGTTGCAGGAAGATGAAAGGATCTTACTCTTTAACAAAACGGTCTGTCTCTGTTGGGAAGTATTATTTAGACCACAAAATTTGTAAAAATAGGGCCCAGGTTTAAAAATACCGGAGTTTCCCTTTAAGCCTCTGTGTTGAAAAAAATGAGGTGTTGAAATATGTATTTCACTGACGTAAATCCTAGCTAGTCAAATATACAGTCTGTGGGCTCGTGTGTCTTTGGTGCTGTCATTCAGGATCACAAGCGGGCCGTCACATCATCTCAGCAGTTCCCTCTTTGCTTGATGTAGTGTGTCACATTAGAGTGGACAGCTTCCACTTCAGCAGGGCTACTGTCCAGTCTGTCTGTGAGCTGTTTCTTATCATTACACTCTAACAACACAGACAGAAGCGGACGGAAAATCACGTCATCAAGCAGCCTGTCTTTCGCGCTGTCTACAAATCTTCGACTTTGCCAGTTCAGTGCGAGGGCATTCATTCAGAAAAGGGTTTACACACATGAACTCCCACAGCAAAGGTTAAAAGTTGTACAGGATTTGAAAACAACTTCTATTTGTACATTAATGTTGCACTGACAATACACAGTCACATAGCAGTTTCATATGCAACTTCTGGCAAATGTATACAATAAAACTTAAGCTAAAGTAAAATGGCCTTCTCATCTGCCACAACACTCAAACATGATTTACACTTGCTTGTATGAATACACACACACAAACACGATGATGTACCACAGGTGTGAGGCTGAGACAGAACGTTGTTATGCACGCTCTCAGGTTGCACTTGAATATTTAACCGTCTGAGCTAACACCTCTCACACACCAACACGCAGGTGATAGTGTTACATTTGCACCTCTTGCCGTTCCTTCTGCAGCACTAAAAGTCATGTCAAAATATTGCAAACACCAAAGGCCTATTTGTGCCTGAGCTGGGTCAGGCTTACTGAAGTTAGCTGAAGTTCAAAAGACTTGTGCCACGTATATTAAAATGTAACTACAGCCTCAAATTCTGGTATTATCTCCCGGCATATTTAAAAAATGCAACAAGTGAGGGAACAACAACTGTAGGAGGCGTGGCCTCGTGGCTACATAGTGTGTGGGTCAATGGACATGGGGGAAACACTAATTGGAATCTTATTTATATAAATTTCAGGACGTAGATAGGTCCCAACCGGTCGACTCTATGTCAGCATTGGCCTTGCAGGTTCAGGGCTGATTTAAAACAGTAGATCCATTTTCAACCCATGAAACGCCAATTTTTATAAATGTCAGGATTAACACCAGCATTCATGTGTTTCGTCACAGTACAGTCTACAAGTCTACATACGATTTAGTTTACAGTTCAAAAAACACATTTAAGTGTGCAGTACCTCTTTAAAAAAATCAAGTGATTGCATCATATAAGCTGCAGATATATCAAGATGCTCCTTTTCTTTTGATCTCCTTTTGTTACATTTCACCACCACTATCACTGTCTCCTACAAGCCCACAAAACATTAAAGCCCTGGCATATTTCAAAGCATTTTCCAGAGAAGCGGACATTTTAAAAATCGAGGGATTTGGCAAATCAGGCCGCTGATGTTGTAGTGTTTTACGGTGATGTTTACTGTTCTCTCTTTTCGTTTCGCTGGCCATTGGGCAAATCACTGTATATTCCATCTGCACTTCACTATAGTGATGACTGATAACACGTGTCTATGTGTGTGTGGTAATAGTGATGAGTGGGGAGCCTGCGACTGGTGGTCCAGACTGGAGGTTTGGCGATAGGCCAGTTGCAGTGCGGTTACAGCTCCATGTTAATCCCCTCGGCCTCTGCTTTGTGTTGCAGCCAGTCCAATGACAGCGCAGCAGTGTTTCTTAAACTACGGTGCTGAATGGGTCGCAGGCCTGTTTCCTGTATGAATCATAAAAATACTAGTGTTTTCTTTAGACCTTTTATTGTGTATTTTAATATAGCAGAACTTTGGCGCCAAAATCCCAAACCTCTCTCCTTCTGTTGTATTTTCGTTTTTGACCTTAAGGCTTTTAAAGTTCCTGAGAATTTCTGATTAAAAGACTACTTTTATCAATTGTGAATTTAAGAAGATAACAGCTCTTGGAGCTTCTTTTGATCTTAAAAACAGGGTGAGACAGCATCAGTATTGTGTTGTCGTCATACGTCTTGAATTGGTAGCTGTATTGTGATGCCTCTCCTTTTCTCCTTCTGTGGCTGTCTTTACAATTGACTCGTCATATAGCCTGAGTCACACTGACAGATTCCAGAGCAGTGGCACAAAGAGCTTCTTGTGGTTTGACAGATCTCCAATGAAGACCTACGACATGTCTGATATAACCGTGATTACATTTCGGTTATCATTTGTATCTTTTCTCACGCCAGCTGGCACAATAGCGGCTAGGCAAGGCTCTGCCCACAATTGCTTCCTCTTGTAAACA
Source organism: Maccullochella peelii (assembly GCA_002120245.1). Lineage (NCBI taxonomy): Eukaryota > Metazoa > Chordata > Actinopteri > Centrarchiformes > Percichthyidae > Maccullochella > Maccullochella peelii. The sequence continues at coordinate 63,530 of LKNJ01001333.1, read as the reverse complement.
AGCTCGTCGCTAATTTGAATTGAATGATGAGAATTTGAGCTGCCATGGAGAACTTCTTATAATGTAAATCTTGAAACCATCATGAACCCAGAGGCTGAGACGCAAAGGGAGCTGACTTTTCTCCTGAAAGTCTGAGAGGTCGACTTTTAACAGTAGTGTCACCAGATTGGTTTGGAAATTATGGGAGAAATGAACTTCACTTGCCCTCCTTACCATCAATAACTACTACAAAAAAGGCCATTGACTGCTCAGCTCTAACAGAAACTCAATACAAATATCCATAAAAACCTTTCATCTAATAAATATCAAAATGAAGCTTTCATCTTGTTGCTTGTTACTTTCATTAATTCACATTTTAAGCTTTTGTTTAATGATATTTTCTCTTTTATAGACTCCAGAAGTATTCTTGACATTCATGATTTTAAAACGCCAAGAAGTGGGATAGTTCAAGCTTTGTTTTTAAAGGGTCAGTTCACCCAAATTACAAAATAGATTTTTACAGATTTTACAAATTACAAAATGGTTTTATTTGCCCAGCTTTTGAGATATCCACTTCTGAGATTTCTGCCTTCACACGGACACAGTGGACATGAATAAATTGTGTTTGTGGAACTCACAGCACAAAAAATGCATTTAGAAAATTCAATAGAATCTTGTTTTTTTTCCCAAAAACAGTACCCTGGTTACTCTGGGTAACCCACAGACCTTGCTTAAAACAGTCTTCATTCAAACTACTTTTTTCCCCCAAAAGAAGTAGTCCCAATAAAAACTCCACATTGATATGTGAATTTTTTGTAATATTTCAGTGTGAGATGGAAAATCACATCTTAAAACCTTTGTGAATAAATCCAAATTTATCTGCATGACTAGACACCACTGCAGAGAAGAGAGAAAATATATTATTTTGTAAGTTCTTAATGTAACATCAGCATGTCAACAGGTACAGTTCTGCCAGTATTTAGCACCTGTTTGGAACACCATCCCCTTGACCGCTAACACTTGTGTTGTATTACACTGGAACATTATCCTTCATTACAAGCTCCTCTCACACCAAGAACAAAAGAGCAGAGGACTCATTTGACTAATGACACTACCCTTTGACTGTCTAATGGTTTCCTCTGCTGAACTTTTTAGTGTATATTTTCCACAGTGGGGTCAGTAACGATTTGGCATTGTCATGGTTAACATATGAATATGGTTAATTGGTCCCAAAGTAGACAAGAGTTTATGTTTAGCCAAGCCGCACTGTGGGTTTGAAATTGTTGAAACTGAAAGTGTTGTAATGGCAGTGGAAAGTGTTTGACTCACTCTATGTGTACTGCATTTCTAAGTTGACCAAAAAGTGAGGAAGCTCAAAATAAGATTCAACCTGGCACTCATTTTAGTTTAAGATCCTTTTTGTTTTGTGAAAATATTGCTACTGGTTTCATACCAAAGTTACTGGCTGCAGATTTTTACTATCATGGTGATATGCTCAACATCCAATAGATACAACTTTCAAGAACATGGACGTAAACATTTTCAGGATTTCAAGTTTCTTAGTAATTTCAGCAGAGCAGACCTGTAGAGCTAAACACGTCTAACAGTGAAACCCCAGCTGTCAAACTGTATTAATCACCGGCTCTGAGCACGGCTGGTGCATCATCTCTGGTTGCACAGTGTCGTTTATAGAGATAATGAGTTGTATGAGAAAAGAAGGGAGACTTGGCTAGGCAGTTTTGTCCTGTAGTTGTTGAACCGGGCTGCACTGACTCACAGCTCAGGAGACAGGCAGAGGAAGGGCTGTGAAATGTGAGAGAGCAGGGGATGGATCAGATATCGACCACACACATTAGTTAAGCAAGACACATCTTTGCTTCTCATGTTCTCCAACTCCTACATCATTGTCTTCTCTGGATATTTGCCACCTTTTAATCATACTGTCTTTTCATTGTCCTCCCTTTTTCTTCTAACATACACTTTAGCTCTTAACTCCATTGCTCAATTCTTCCATGTTGTTTTCTTTATATCTTTTAACACTCATCTTTCATCCATCTACCTACAATCCCTCCCTGTGGTGTCACCTTCCTTTTATTCTTATACTATAGGTCCTGTATTGTAGGTAAGGATACTCCATTCTCTACTGTGTTTAATGCCTGTTCCTGTCATTTGATAACATCAGATTCTATTCATCCTTTTAGATATTACAAAGGACTCAATAGAGAGGTCCATCCCTATTGCTCTATTACTCTATTGTTCCTCTCCCTCTTTAACACAAAAAGTGACAGCAATACAATGATTAATTTCTGCTACCATTCAGTTTCAAGGTTCAGTCTTCCCTTCAACTCGTTTTTGATCAATGTCAAGTTTATGTAATACCTGTATGGAGTAATGCTGGAAACCTGAGCGTACATAGGCAATGTATGACAGTATGGCTTGTTGTCTGCTAAACTCATCCACAAAGGGCTGAAACACTAAATCCTGCATGTTAGTAGTTAGATACAGAATACAGTACACTGTGTAGAATGCATTTATTAACAATTAAATGAGACAATTTAAAAGTGAATACCGTATAAAAATAAAGCTTCAGTTATGTTTTTAAAGTGAGGGGACCTTGTTTCACTGACACAGCAATTCATCTGTGAGGAGGACATGAAATTAGCAGTGAATTCGCTATTCTTCTAATCACGAGAACGAAATGTTTTGATACAGCTTTTCTCACCTCATTAATAAAAAATAAAAAACAGAAAACAATGCCATGAAATGACACTAAAATTGTAGAACATTGTAAACGTTAAGATACTGAGGAAAGTTTTCATGTGAAGAAAAAAAACATTAAAGGTGCCCTGTGGAGTTTTTGACTACTAGTAGTGCTATAGAGCAAGTTTTCAAGAGTGAGTCCCTTGTTTTGTTTGTATTGTGCACAAGTGCAGACACACAGGCGACACAATACACATTCCTTTCAGATATTCTGCAATTGGTGGCGGTAACAAGCAAAGAAGTGTAGCAATGTGACAATAAAGGCAAAGAAGACGACTGAAAACTAGTGAACATGGATGTGAACATTGGCTTTGCAAATGTTTTATAAGGAAACCATTTATTCAACTCGTTTGTTAGACCTCAAGGATACACACTGTCTGTGTGTTTTGGTGAGAAAGACTGAATGAAAACATAATGCCACAGGACACCTTTAGGATACTAAGGAAAGTTTCCTTTAAAGGTAGCCTGTGGTGTTTTTGACCACTAGTAGCGCTATAGAGCCATGTTTTTAAGAGTCGGTCCCCATGTTGTTTGAATGGTGCATGCACACGAGGACGCACCTGCACGGCTGTGGGCATTCAGGCGATGAGATACATATTTCTGGAGATTTCAAATATTCATATTTATATTTTAAAAAATGTTTTATGAGGAAAGAACGTAACAACATAACTTTGTTTGTTTACAAGACAACTCAACAGGGCACCTTTGACATAAGATCCTGATGTGTAAAAGATCATTTTGCAATGTAAACCCAGTCTTTTACTGCTTTTATATGGAAATAAATCAGAAACTTATTTGATTTAAACCTTTGGCACACTCTGAGATATCACATCACAGTAATAAATAACATTTATTCATTTTATAAAAACAAAATAAATATCAATAAGTTAATAAATTCAACATTTCATAAATACATTTCATACGTGTATAATTTTTTCCATGTAACATATGTGCTATACAGTAGGCAGAATGAGTCTGCTGAACCATCCTTGTGTCTGATTGATTTCAGTCCTTTAGGCTGAGTATTCATGGAAACATTTAAAATCACTGAACACATTAGGGATGTAAGGTGTAAAGGATATTGTGATTGAGCCAAGGGGGAGAAGAAGAGGATCATTAGGAATCATTGCTTTGCGGTAAAAACTATAGTGACGCCACCTCCTCTCCTTATTTAATCCTTTACTGATGGACTCAAATCATACGGCCACACACAACAGAAAAAAAGTTTCCTTACAGGGAGAAAAATCAGAAGAAAAAACACTCAACATCATACTTCTAAGTAGGAGTGGATATAAAATTACACACTGCCTGACACCAGCTCACACTCCCTACACACAACCACATTTCCTGGCGGAGTGCTTCCTCACGGTGTGGTAGACGAGGTTGTCGTCCAGAAACGAGAGGTCATCGTCAAACGCTATTGGCCGACAGCAAGCCTGAGGGGGCGTGTCTTTGGGAGGAAGCCTCCTGTTGTGAACGAGGTTGTAAAGGATTTTGTCATAGTTGGTCTCGGACTTCCTGCAGGGTCCAGAGCAGTAACTGAATATCATTTCCTCGCTGGAGCGGTAGCCCAGGCCGAGGTCCGACACATTGAGGTGGATCTGTTTGAGCACACAGCCCTGTCCTCGGCCATTACCTCCTCCTACCCTAACCTTTCTCCCTGTTTTCCCACTACTAGCTCCTCCTCTTCCTCCTCTTCCTCTTCCAGCACTCTGCTGGCTCGCCCCCTTCTTCCTCTCCCTTCTGTGTCGAGTCCTGCTGCTCAAGTTTTCTTTGGTGGGGGAGGAGGTGGTGGAGGAGGAGGTAGATGAGTACCCGGCAGATGAGGAGGAGCGGCGTATTCTACTGATGGTCACTTTGATGAAGTCCACCACGCCTTCAAACTCGCTTGGGGGTAGCCCCTCCATGGTATCTGAAACACATTAAGAGAAATGGCAATCTTACAAGGACAGCACATATTGTTTCACTTTAACACACAAAATAGCTATAGGACAGATGGAGTGTTGTGTCAGAAAAAACAAATGCGGAAATGGTACACATTGTTTTTTTTTCTGCAGAGGAATTCCATTTGAAGTGATTCATCCAAGTTACAAATAGATCCCATTCTTATTTATGCACCAGACAGTTGTATGTTTGAGTGGACTAGATGCATTAAAGATAGGCTACAGCAGCCTCTATGTAGCCTTGTGGCACATACCACTAGAGCTAAAATAATTAATTGTTTGGTTGACAGAAAATTAATCAACAGCAATTTTAACAATCAATTAATTGTTAAGTCTTTTTTTATAGCAAAAATTCTTAATCAAACTGAGTATGATTAGGTTTTAGACTGTTAGTTGGACAAAACAAGCTATTTGAAGATGTTACCTTAGGCTTTAGGAAATTTTGAAAGGTATTTTTTACATTTAGATTATAACATTTTATATATAAGGATTATTCAGATAATTGAGAAAGTTATTATTAGATTAATCATTAATAAAAATAATAATTGCCAACCTATATATAGCCTACCATCATTTAATTCTGTCAAACACTAATAAGCACGTTTTACTTGGGTGTTGTAGCTACACTATGGGAAAGGTGTGAATGAGGCAGGCCTAATTGGTAAGAAGGTTAGAGGCCAGAATGAGACATCCCTGCAAATGTTTCAATAAATCCTTCATACGCTCTAAAATATGTCCATTTACATAAGTTGTTTAGTATCAAATTCAGTCTAAACATTGTATTTTTTCTGAAGTGAAAATATGCCAAAAGAGTGACCAGTTCCAACTGTTTTCAATTTAGCAGTGAAATCGGTATTTATTAAGTATTTTTTCCCATTTGGCACAGATAACAATGTCATTGTTTGTTTGAGAAATAAAAGAATTCAAGGCTCTGCAAGTCTGCTGAGTGCAAATGACTTCTTGGTATGTTTTCTGGCACTTTTGGCACTCCATACACAACCACAGGCTCTTACATTTTTCTCCTCCAGCAAGCGTCTCTTCCCAGTCCGCTGTAACCGCCTCGGCGCGGCTGATGCCAGGGGAAGTGACAGACAGACGGATCTGAACCGGCGGGAGCTCCAGGGGACTCTCGGCGGCGCGCCCTCTCCTCTTGGGGAACGTGGACCGGAGCAGCGAGCTGGCGTGCACGGCGCTCAGCAGTATCAAACAAGTGGTCAGGCTATCCCATAACTTCATTGTCCACTTCAGTCCGACAGAAGGACATGGCGCGATGCAAAATCAACAGGTATCATCTGCCAAACGCGATAAACAGCATATTGTTCAATAGTTGCAGGGGAAAAGGTGGTGCGCACTCATCAGCTCGGGTTCCTGCCACTGAAAATGGTGAGGATCAATGTATTATTGCCTGCATACTGTAAACTGCACGCTATTACTCACATGCCAGCTGGCAAAGGCTATGCAGCGTGGCGCAACATCCAAGGAGGCACGAAACCAAAGGCAGGAGCGCAAAATACAAAGCCAAGACTTCCCTCTGAAGTTGTTTGCAAACCGACGGATCCAACGACGCTTGGAAGACAAAAATTACTTCCAGTTTGCAGTCCTTCACTCGGTGTTTTCATTCAGTGCGCACTATGCAGTGTGTCCTGTTCAACCGCACTCACCATCAATCCTGACTGAGCCGCGAGGAGACAGAGAGGTCTAACAGCAGAGATGGGGAGTGGTGGTGACGTCTGATGGTCCATCCTCTGCTTCTTTCTGTCTCCACCCATGCACACTACTCAGAGGGATGGAGTCCAAATTCTTGATTGAACTTGAGGTGTTGTTGAGGGTGGAGGAGTCATGTTATGAAAGAGGCTCAGTCTGTGTACTCAGATGGCTGAAAGGGAGAGAGAAGTTTCACACTTTCCACTAACAATACTCCAGATTCCCCATCCTGCTTTTTGTGTTTGGTTGATATTGGATGGGAAACCTGTTTTTAATCAGCCAGTCCAAACAGACCGGATAGATTGTGTTGCCACTTATAACGACAGTGTGCTTGAAATCAAGCTGTTTTACAGTTGATGAGCAGATGACATTTAGCATCAAGGAGGTCTCAGCTGATATCAATTACAGGAACTGTTTAACTTGAGTTTTGCCTGTTGAAAATGTTATTTTTGCATAATCTGGGGTGTAAAACAAAGTGTCATTTTATTAGATTTCTTTTTGCACAACTTTTAGGCAAAGTGTCAAGAACCAATGGCTCAAACGGTGCAAAATAACATTTTAAATCATGGAAAACTGTGTTGAACTGCATTATGTAAAGATTCTCTGATTTTTGTTGAGTAATAACTGCATGTTTTAAATTTGGTAGTGTGTTTGTATATGAAATGCCATCTATGATATAATTTTGCCAGGACACACAACAACAAATGGTATATGGATCAGCTTACTGCACATGGGTTTTGGGAGTGATCCTGTTAAACAAATTAAACAACTGCAAACTCTCCTTGGAAGCCCGGACTGTAAACCAGCCACAGTGAGCGTCACTAAGAAACTCAGAACTTTACTTTGAATTAAGATGCAGATTAAATCATTCTGTTGTCACATTGTGGCCTCGCCTCAATGACTGCCTCCTCCATACTTGAGTGAAAGAAGGTCAATGAGACTGTAAAGTAAATTCCATCATCTTATCTATTCATTTGCTGTTATTCATCTCTGTCTCTCTCTCTTGTAATTTTTATTAGAGCACATAACAAGGCAGAGATGTGGGCAAAACTGTGTTTGATGATTGAAACCATAGAAAAGATGAGTGAAAGTGATCTGAGGAGTTTATGTGCCTGCGTGTCAAGTGCTCTCCTTCCAAGAGTAATTAAAAGTTATTTATTTCACTTTAGTCTGTACCACAGTCAAACTAGCTGCACCCACACAGCTGTAATGTTTTAAGAACAAATTGTTTATATCTATGATAATGTATACCACATGATCATATTTGGTTCAGTGTCCAGATGGAACAAGGTGCAGTTTAGTTATATGGAGATAAGCAACGCAGAGAATATACCATCCCTGCAGTCATTTATGCATTAAAGTGTTTTAGCGAGCAGATTTAATTTCTCAGATTTGGTCTTTTATGACATCAGGATCAAGTGTTTTTTGATTTTGTTCACCAAGGACTTCAGTTACCAAGTGCTAAGACACATTGAATCCCTGCAAATGTGCAGACCATTCTTTTTTTGTTCATTATTTTGAACAAGAAACAGCCATATCCTTCATTTTCTCTGTTCGTCTGCAGTGATGAGTGAACGTACCACTCTTCCGGAGCACACAAACCTTTTTCCCAGCAAAGTCTTTCCAGGCAGCAGAACTGAATAAAGCTGTTTCCTCTAGGGTAGTTAATTCCCCAACTTTAAAAGGTGGATGTGAAATACATCCGTATGCATGTGTATACGTCCATTCACCCTTGAAGTGTAGTGTTTCATGATGAATCATGTTTGTGTCAGTGCATGCACACATGTTAGCCACATTGTTTTGTAATCACTTGACTACACTGAACATGCAAAAACCATTTGAGCATCCAAATATGCTGTTAAGTCATACTGAATAACAGTTGTCTTCCTCTTGTGTTTTTGTTGGTCTAGTAATCACTCAGAAGAGGCTTCCCTTTCCACTGACTCCACTTAACTGTATGGAAATACATCATTTTCAAGCAATTACACCATTGCAAGCAGCAAATACACCAAACAGATGTCTGTTTTCCTTCTTGCAAGACAAGAGGGCTAATCGGGGTCTGATCTGCAATTGAATCTGTCAGCCATTTTTGGAGCTCAGTTTAACTCACATGTAATGGGCTAATTGCACAGGTCATTTCACCCATTATTATCGGCCAACATGAAAGCCCCAGAATGGCTTATGGGAGGGAGGAGCAGACAGCTGGAATGGACGTATGATTTGGGACATGGCTGCCGGTGTAGTAATTAGCAGAAAAAAGAATATCCTGACTCTCCACACTGACAGGGAGAGTGGGGAGATTGGTGATAATGTGTCCTGTAGTCCTGTTTTATACATTTACATGTGTTTAAATCTCGTATTAGAGGGGAAGAGAATTTGGGCTTGTTTTTAGCTGAGCTAGAGGCATGGTTCTGCGGATGACAATATCGGTCCAGACTGAAAATATCAACAACTGCTGGATGGATTGGCATGAAATTTGGTACAGTTATTCATGGTCCCCAGAGGATGAATCCCAAAGACTTTGGTGATTCCCTGACTTTTCCTCTAATGCCACCTGTGCTTCAGAGTTTTCACTTTTCACTTATCCAGAGAAATATCTCAACATCTACGTGATGGATTGCAAAAAAAAAATTATATAAACAAGTATGGTTCCCAGAAGATGTATCTGAATAACTGGTGACTTTTCCTCTAGTGCCATCATGAGTTTGACATTTGTGTTTTTGAATGAAGTGTCTCAATGACTATTGGATGGATTGCCACGAACTTTGGTACACAGGATGAAAAGTAATAACTTTGGTGATCCCTTAACTTTTCATCTAGAACCATCATCAGGTCAAAATTTTTATATTTCAAATATTTTGATTTATGACGAAAATACCTGCAAAAGTAATGACATTCCCGTCAGCCTCAGCTTTAGCTAATTAGCAAATGTTAGCATGCTAACATACTAAACTAAAATGGTAAACATATACCTGCTAAATATCAGCATGTTAGTACTGTGATTGTGAATATGTTAGCATGCTGACATTAACATTTAGCTCAAAGCGCTGCTGTGCCTAAGTACAGGCTCACAGAGCCGCTAGCATGGCTGTAGACTCTTAGTTTTGTTTTACTTAGGCCAGGTAGATGTACAATTACATCCAGCTTGTGAATTTCCCCAGCAGCTGTCAGGGTTATGGCTCAGGGGCAGGGGAAACTGATCACCTTTAAGCCCTCAAAGTCAACTTTAAGCATGGTGGGCTCAGTTCACTTAATTCAGGATGTGGACTTGCATTAAATTAACATTTAGAATGGGAAGTTACCAAAAATAAGAAAATAACCAAAATTGATTTCCTTTGTCATGGTACTCGTAGTCATAGGACATACACTTTTTTAGAGGAAGTAAAGAGTAACATACATTAATGCTCATGTTTTTTTTTGCATCAAATCAGTCAAGAGTTGTTCTTAACTTGGTTTGAGTGCAAAACAAAGATGTTCCCTTGCTGATGATTTTATTGCTATTCATAAATTTGGGTGGGTGGTGGATGGATCATTGAATACATGGTAAAAAGCACCTCCTTTGGGAGCCATAGTGGTGCTTAGAAAGTAATCCACACCATATGTACTCTGGTGCTGCTGGAGCCTCGGGGTGAAAGTGATCAGGCTACGGGAGCTGTGAGAGTGGATGCCGTCTGCTGAGCTGAACCGCTGGGAGTCAGCTCAGAAATGTTAAGTTGGGGTCAATAACTGTTATGATGTTTAAGCAAATAGACCATTTACTCCATGTTAGTTTCCAGTTTTGTAATTAGAGTGACATAATTGCCTGCTAGGTGGCTGTGTAACCCTAAAAAAAAACCTAAATGTCATGATTTCATTTGAGGAATTACAGGTGGAGAACATTACATTCAGTAATCTCTAATGCACATTAGAAACCGGGGTGAAAACACTGAACCTCCAGATGTGCTGACTGCTCACACACACGTGCATGCAGAACTTAAATGCTGCCACTAGTGGATACTGTTTACCACTGTTACTATCAATGTGTTACATTTAAAGCATTATGCAGCAGGTCAGTGGCATTCACACCTTACAGACTTGAAATGAATGCAGTAATCTGAAAAACGTTAGATTTGTATACATATGTAAGGTGGTAATAGCATTAAATATGTCCTCAACATGTTAACATGTTAAACTGGTGTGTCCATGTTAAAGTTTTTGAGGCTGGGGTATGACAGCATGACAGAAATGTGTGCGAAAGGACAAAACTCCTGACGCAAATAAAGACTAAAATCAAGTTAACGTGGTATTTTTAGTGTGGCAAGACAGAACAAATTAGTTCTCCAAACATCCAACAAATCATGTCACAGGCCTTTGATTGTATTTATCACTGAGTGAAACAAATTTCTAATCTACCAGTCTGGTTTATTTGCTTGTTTTTGATTGAACTGAAAAGTAACAAATAATTTCTTTACTTGAGGCTAATATGAAAGTGACCATGTGTTTCCCTCTTGGTTTGATTAAAGCTTGGTTCCCAGAAGTAGAAATTAGGCTGATGTTTCTGTTAGGTTATTATAAAAAAATTAGAGCTAGAATTAGAGCTGGTTGTTTGTATGGCAACGTTATGTGAAAAGATATGGCTTTGTTTGGGCTCTATGGCTGCACCTGCCACTGCATCAGTTTCTCCCTCCCTCTCTGTTTGTCCAGGAGATGGAACCAGTGAGTTCCCCATTCAGGAAGTTCTGTTATAATTTTGGTATCCACTAAAACAGGCCTACAACTCCTTTTGGTTTATCAAACCTTTTTTCGCTCTCTGATTGACAAACAATGTGATAGCCACACTGTTTCTAAATTACCTCAAACATACCTTTGGTAGTTCTGTACTGCAACTTCTTGTTACTTATTGGCCAACATACTGTATATGCCAGTACTGTTTATTGACCCTGCTGATTTATCAGTCTGGCTCTAATAGATTGATATAAAAATGTAGGTTTACTCTGTTGTCCTGGTTTGACTGCTCCTCTTTTTGAATTGGCAATAGTAAAGCAGCTGTGGTGTGTGTGTGTGTGTGTGTGTGTGTGTGTGTGTGTGTGAATGAGAGAGAAATTGTAAAGCACAAAAATAATGCAGTGTCAGTGGTCATACGGATAAAATGAGAGCTGTCATGTCATAATCTCACTCATGCAGATTAAATTATGTCCTGTGAGTCCAACATGACAGCTATGTCTCAGATAGATATTCACCTCCAATCAGTGTTGGCCTCAGTTTAATAGCATCATTCTACCTTTACAATACATGCTGTATTGATGAATAGGTGGTGTCATCTGTGCTACTGTATGGATGGAGTTGTTATAAAAATGACTACAATGAACATGTAAAACTACTCCAGGGGTCTCTGCATTTGCTGACCCTAAAGATTTATTTTAAATTCTCACTTGGAAAGAGTTTCTGTAGCTGACAGTGGGGGGTCAGGATCAAAATTAGATGAAAGGATTTTCAAATTATTCTGTAAGAATTGATGGCTTGAGTAATTGCTGGATTATACAAACTCGTCCTGTATGCATTTTCACCAAATCTTTGACTTTGACTTAGAAAATGTACTTTATTAGTGTTAATAGCGCCTGGTACCATTTGTGCCTACAATGTTCCCAGTCCTCTCTTTCTGTGGTTCTCCTCGATAAAAAAAAAAAATGCCACTGAAGTGATTTGGCTGAGCTCTCCTGCAAACACACTGCTCTCTCTCTCTCTCTCTCTCTCTCTCTTTAAAATACACACATGTGCACATTGTGAGTTTACACACAGTCACAGACCACCCCCTCTTTGTTCAAACTACTTCATTTCTTTCAGGTTGGCACCACACTAAACACCAGCTGGTCAGTTGTAGTCACATATTAATGAGTACAGCAGTTGCTTTTGGGGACATTAATGGATCAGTTTTGGTCATTGTTGTGCGCGCACACACACACACACACACACACACACACACACACACACAGGCAGTATACTTTTATGGAGTGTCTGTTGCTTGAGCGGCTCCCCTGCTTTTGCGTCAAGACACGCACTCCATCTGTGTCCAGTGTGCGGATTAGAGGCTTATTATCCTCTTAGCTCTAAATGGCCCCACGTTCCTGCACTTCGCTGTCCATCTCATCTGCTGTCTAAGACGCGGACCGGAGCGTGACACGCGAGATTCACGAGTAAAAAATGATCGTGCCCGATACCATTCAGTTGTTTTAGTCGTTGCGCATTACGCGTGACTCGTCGGGGCAACCTTCTCCATCATCAGCGCGCCTGTTGGGGGCACAGTGGCTGTCTGTCCGTCCGTTAAGGTGTTCAACCCACTGATCTTTTGCAGACTGTAATCTTATCAGTGTCAAACCGTAGCTACCCTTTCCTCTCTGGCAGTTTCTGCCTGTCTTTGGGTGGCGTTTGCGCCAACATTTGGATAAAATCACGATTTTCTTTTTTAATCAGAGAAGACTTTTATCAGCAAAGGGCTTAGTTACATTTACAGTTACAAGCGCGTTTGAATGTGTGATAAAATGAACATTTGACCGTTTTAAACTTTCGACCAGAAGAAGACATGGAATCTACATGTAAAGAAAGGAGTGTTTTATACTTACTTCTCTTTGCAATATGCACAGCCAGCGTTTGCTTTTGTGCAAGAAGATCAAATGTTCGGAGATCTGGTAAGTTCACCCGCTGACCTTTATAGCCTACCAGATTTGACAAGGTGTAATAACAATAATGATAATACTTTATATTAAAACATTGAGGATAAGGGCAGCATTTGTGTGTGCTCATCTTTCCATTTGTTTGATTGCACCAGTGTTATTAAGCCTGCTTTAAAATTTTGTCACGTCACATTTGAATTATTACATTAAACATAATATTTTTGGATTCATTTACGTTAAAAATAGCAATCTGAAGTGACAATTTTACACTTGTAAAGTCCTTAAGCTCCAGTTTATGGTGATAAAGGCTGGAAAATATGAACTTTGGTTGTTGGATGCTAATCATCAGGAAAACACACCTTACCACACACATTATTCCCTGTTCATATAAAAGTGATTATTCCACAACAAAAATCTACAGAGCAACATGTTACTTAGACCATTTAAAAGAAAAGGTCCCTGCAACCCTCTTTTATTTTTATGAATCACCAAGCAGCAACACAAAACTGCTTTTTAATCATAATCAGTGACAAATTATCCACAGTAACTGTAATGTTAACGCTTTAAATCCAGATACGTTTGAGGCAGGACTTTCATGGCTAAGAGGGAAAGAACACGGCTATAACTTGTGTTTTCTTTCTCAAGACATTGTTTGTGCTGATAAAAACTCTACATATTTTATACATTTTACAGAATATGTAATGTGTCAAAAGAAAGAAAGAAAGACAAAGGGAAATATTCAGCTTTAGACCAACAGCACACCCATCAACAAACTTGCCAATGTGCTCCTTTGGGCAGAAAATCCCTGGATGCTGATTTCGTCACCTCCACTGTGCCTACTCTCTCTCTCTTTCTCCCTGTCTCTGTCTTTTTTTGATATCCTGTCACCCCGAACACTTTTCCCGTCCCAGTTTCTGCCCTTTTCTTCCTCTTTCTCTCTTTCCATCACTTCCTTTTTCTCTCACTGTCAGTCTCTCAGACTGTCTGTCGTATTTCTCCGTCGCTCGCTCGTTTCGGACCCACAGGCCATAGCAGGCTGACTATTACATCTGTCTGCCAGCACAGAAAACTCACCACAGTTGGGACTGCCATACAGAGGGCGTCTGCAGTTCTGCCTTCATGACTGCCAGTGACATTTGTACTTGTTTTTTTTTTGTTTTGTTTTGAGGTCTTTCAGGCCTCATTCTGAAAGAGGGGAGAATGTCAACAGGGCTCGATGTCCAGATGAATCACATCAGCCTTTACATAAAAAAGCTGGTAGTAGTAAAGAGTTAAGATTGACTGACATCTCTCCCCAAGGTGGTGTTACTTTTTTCAGGGTTTTGACAGCTTTATGCCCTGTTAGAATAAGCTACTGAGTTATTTATAGAATCATTCAGTAGCTTTATTTCTTACTATAATGTCTATCTAAACTTATAACTTGTAACTTATAACACAAACAATACTGTTTGGTGAAAGACAATGAAAATATAACCAGAAACAGTTTGTTTTTTCCCTTCAGATTCAATGTTTATACGTTATTCCCTAAGCCATGCTGAAGAGCAGCACAACAGCATGCGTCTTCAGTGGTCATTCACTTTTGGATGACTCAGACCTGGAAAGAGCAGCACTTCTACACGACTGACTCTGAAAGTGGAGCTGTAGAATCAGAGTGATAGAGCAGATGGTTTGTTCTGAAAGAAGATACTGAATTTAAGATTGGACAATTGTTGATCAAGTGAAAGCAAGTATTATGAGAGTACCTTTTTGATTTTTGGCCAGAGTGGCATAAAAAGTGTCCGGAGCATTGAAATCTCGGCATAAATGAAAAGCTTAGTGCCTAAACTTGGTGAAAAAAGGCTCTATATTTATATGTGTGAAACAGTAAAGTGCAGTGGGACAGCTGGACTGAAACTAGACTGATATTAGCTTCATTTTGATGTTGGTATCAGTCTACATGGCAGCCAAAAATAGGCTACAAAAAAACTGCACTAGAGAAACGCCAAAAATATGTTTGAGGTAATGTCTCCATTATATAGTTTGCCCATCAGAGAGCACTGACAAGTTGATCTTTTTTCTTAAAAAAACAAAAAAACAAAAACAAAAATCCAGTTTTAGTCGAGCTATGGTTTGGACGATACTTGGCCTTAGCTTTAGAGAGTAATGAGTCATTTCAAAGGAAACATCACAGAACTGTGGATTTTTGCAATCTCGCAGATAAGTGGGCGATCGTGGCAGTTTGCTTGTGTTTTGTGAATTTGGAAAAGGCCTGTGTGTGTTCCTTGATATGTACTGTATGAGATGCTGTAGCTGCTGCTTTATTCTTTATGAAGACATAATGAGAGTGCACGGTTTTGTGAGGCCTTTTTCTGAACAGTGGTCTCCAGTGTACGTTGCTGCTGTTTGCACCTGGCCTGACCTGGAAAATCTGGCCTCACCTGTCCCATTAATGTATGGAGTGGGCAAATAACAACCTCCCCAGTCAAATGGAGTTTCAGGGTCTCACACACAACTGTACCCAGTAAAAAAAAAAGGTTGAGCTGTTGATGTAATGATTAGTATTTTTTCTGACGGTACAGGAGCAGGATCAATATCTAGTCTTACCTGCCAAAAATAATCCACCAGTTTCAGGGGTTTATGTGAATATTTTCAGGATTCCTGTCAGAGTTAACCAGTCTGAATACTCTCTCTGAGTATTAAACTTTGTACCCAGACCTACCGTATATGCAGCACCATTGTAAGCTGCTGTATGTATGTTGACGGACATAAAGATGATTTAAGAAGTCCCTTCTCTATCTGCTCTAATTCTGTGACTTCAGCTCAGTTCAAGCTCGCTGGGCCACACCCCTGGGGAGATATGGATGATCAGGGAATTCAGCTGACATATTGAATTACCCGCTCGGATGGAGGAGCAGGGAGAAGGGTTTGAGAAAGCAGGGGGAGATGCCGACCAGAGAGGATTCAGGAGGACAGGCAAGAGGTCAGCATAGGAAGTAGAAGAGGGGACTCACACGAAATTCAGAGGAGCGAAAAAGGAAAGTGGAAAAGAGCAGTGCTGTAGCTACATGAGATTTCAATTCACAGAGCTCTGCTTTGCTGTATGAACGTTTGCTTGATCCCCATGTCAGTCTATACCAGGGAAGTCTGTCCTTTTGTCACTTAGACAGGAAAAGGTCAGCTGTGGACAATATTTGGCTTTTGAACTAAATGTCAACATAGTGCAGATGTTAGAAAAATGAAATTTATAACCTTAACTAGTAACTGTGCACCATGCAGACAGTAAGAGATAATACATCTTTCTTTCAGGCCATATAAGAATCTACTCTTGAATCACATATAGATAAATTCATAAGTAAAATGAATTTATAATACACAATGTTTAGCTACTGTATATTGTTAAGGAGCTTTTTGATGGTCTGGATGTAACAATCCTCTACTTTGTGTAAATGTTATGACATAAAGTCAATGACAGTGAGGCAATAAGGGTCCTTATCTTATGTTTCTCCATCAAAGCCAGGCAATGCATATACATTAGGCCATCAGGGGAGTTGATGATCTATAGCTCGATCTCTTTCTGTCTTCTATAAGAGGCTTCTGAAGTGTTTTCAGGCCACGGTTGGACTCTGGAAGTGCAATCACAATCTCTTGAAGTGTCACAGAAGCACTCAGGATTGAATAACTCAGACCATGAAAATAATGACATTTGAGGTTAGAGTCAGTTGATATTATAAGCCAAGCTCATCGATCTACAGGTTATGCCATTTCAAACGGTCCTTTTTACACCCTTCGAATAGACTAAGATGAAATACAGCATAGGTTCTGTTTTGATTATCACTGGCTGTTTGGAAAGATATTGCAACTTGCTTTTGTTCAAAACTCATGGAAATATTGACCAAGCGTTTATATATAATAGGCAGGCGATTTGTTTCACAGAATTCGTTTTAAATGCATGTACTTTATCTAAAAAAAAAAAATCTTCACAAGGATGAAGTTTGAAGTTGTAAAGGTGTGTTCAAAAAGGTAACTGTATTTTATCTTTAATAAACGGGGGCATCGGAAACAAGGTTTAAACACAACATTGACGTATTTTCATCGATGAACGTTTGCTAAACAGTTATTTAAATATTCAGCATACACACAGCAACATCATCATTCATTTGGAGTTGAGTTTCTGGTGAATCTAAGACTAATATGCACTCTCATTATGTCTCAGTTTTGTGGTCCACCAACACCTAAGGGAAATATCTGGCTTCACTGTGCTCATCAGCTACAGTCACTAACCTTGTCAGTCAGCTGTTTGGTGCTAATAATGAGGTTTTTCAGAGATCTTTTTTCAAACAGCTGCCTGCTGCTACTAAGAAACTGTGCTGATTAGAGCGGTGAGAGTGAACAATACAGTAAAGTTGCGGGCCAAAAAACTGAAACAATGAGCTTAAAGACGGTAAAGCGCTCCGCAGAGATGAGAGGAACTGTCGAGTTGGGTGATAATTATCTGTGCACCTTTCACATTTGAGCCACCATTGATACAAAAACATCAATTAGAACAGCTTTAAGTTTTATTTAGTTCAATTAAGTTTAATATTTTTATGCTGACCTCAAGATTGTAAGATGCATAGATGCTAAAGAATCTCATAATATTGTACATGTTGGTCATTTTGGCTGTCATGCAAATTTAACATTAATTGTCTCTGTTTCAATAATCCATCACAGCTAATAAATTAAATAAATAGTTTATGACTGTCTAATCACAGTGACACTTTTCTCCTTGTATATCTTCTGTATCCCTCACTGGTTATGTCTTTCTGTGTGTTTGTATAAACCAGATCGTCTGAGTCCACCATTAGACATCCAGCTGGAGACAATCAACTGCACCGCCTTTAGTGTACGATGGAAGATGCCCCGGCGACATGTTAGCACCATCACTGGATACAAGGTAGTCACAAACTGGGGTTTTAAATGAAATAATAACACAGATGTAGCAATACTGTTTGTATTATTTTCATTTGAATGTAAGGGCTAAATGTGTGATGAACATCAAAACGCTCAATACAGTTTATATCATTGACGATTGTAGTCGTCCTCGGTTGGAGGGTTTGCCAGCAGCCATTTCTGTGTGATGGTTTTCTTGCTAGGTACCGTGCACAAATTTAAAGAAAGTCTGAGGCAACACCTGCCATATGGACCCAGAAAAACAGTTCAAAACCAAGAGAAAAAGAAAATATTTAGTTTAACAGAGAGCTAAAAAAAAAAACACTCCCCGACATATTCCTTTTAAAAACTCTTTTTCAAAATGCATAAAAAGGTTTCCAACCTGGCAAACATAAAAACTTCTCAGATGTGTTGTAAATCAAATTTTCTCTCTTTTTTATGAACGGATGGCGTGGGTGGCCCCCACCTTTTTTTCTTCCTGCTTTTAAAATGCCTGTCAAATTCGCTGTCCAACAAGATGGCCTTGAGTGCTAGATTGATATTTTAAAATTTCTGGTGTTTTTATGGAACCCCTTTACTGCCAAATTTATGCTTTTTCAGGGGCAGTATAGCTCTGAAAGATGTGGTCACAAATCTTTATTTAGTGTCTTGTCAATAGAGTTTTCGCGCCACTCTAGATAAGATGTGTGTTAAAGTAGGATTTGCTTTCCTTCATAGAACTAAATAAACATAAATTTAATGATATGCAATGGTAGGTTTGTACTGGTATCGTGTATTGTTGTTGCATAAAGTGTAAAGAATGCTGAATTCCCAAGTGTCCATACTTTTTGTTTGTCTTCTTATATGTTTAATTTGTTAAATATTTTTGAATGGGATATAATGCCTACTACTAGAACCCAGTTTCCATCCTTCCTTCTTTCCTTCATTCCTTCCTCACTTCCTCTCGTGTTTGTTTTGAGTCAACCATTAACAAAGTGTGGATCAGTGACTGTGTGTGCTCTGCTTTTGACCATATGTCTGCACTAAGAGGATTAGTCAGCAACCTAGCTTCCTCACGACTCACAGATAAACCTGTGCGTTCGTTTGGCCAATTACTTCGGAAGTTCATAAATAATCCTGTTTCCTGATAGTATTTCCTCCTCATAATGCCCTGTTTACATTGTCAGTGCCATGTCTTCATAATGTAAGAGCTGAAAGGTTCAAAAATGGTGCTTTAATCAACATAATAAACATGACATTTATGAATGGCTGCCAAACCCAACACTGCCAAAGTAGGTTTGATGTTGCGGAAACAGTAAGAATCTGACACTTTTTCATCTGCATGTGTCTTTCTTTTTGACTATGTGTGTATGATTTTCAGGTCTTCTATACAGAGTTGAAAAATGACCGTCCAATGGGTACAGCTTCTTTGATGGAGGTGCCTCTCAGCTTGGACATGCTGACCACTGTGAGTACACTGGCTTATATATGCTTTATGTCTATACCCTGAAACAGAAAAAATAAATAAAAACGAAACATTTAGAAGCTAGGGCTGGCAATATTCTACATTTTTCTTATTGGCAACAAATCCCATGAAAAGACCAAAACCAACAGTGAACTGATCCTACTAACAAGTATTGTCTGCGTAGCTAAAGCCTGATATCTCAGAATCAGAATCAGGTTTATTGCCAATGTTTTCACACAATTTGTCTTGGTATATTGGTGCATAACATAGTAAGTAGAACATATAAAGAAAGATAAAACAGGTACTGTAAGTCAAGAAGCATTTAAAATAGAAAATTCAACAAGATATGAAACATTATTATAAAAATAATGTAAAAAATATGTACAGTATGGCTGTTATTTAAAAATGAAAGAGCTGTACAGTTTTGTGCAGGCATGTGGAAAGTATTTACCTATCTTATTCCTCTGTGCTGTAGATCTCTATTGTTGTCTTAAAAACATATTAATGAGTCACACAGTTGCACAGGGTGACATGTTGCTTTATTATGGTGACCATGGATACTGTGGTTTATTTAAAGTTGATCCCACATACACCGTTCTGCTGCCTTACAGTTTTTGCCGATTACTTACACACTTGTTGCAGAATTGTTGTATCACAAACAAAAATAATGGTTAAATAAAATTACAGTGCAATGGTAAACAAAAAATAGTACTTCAAGGGATTGTAAGGGATAGGGCGGATGGTGTATGGATCCCACCTTCTGTTAGGGTCTGGCTCCATCACCTCATCCACATCACAAGCAATGTTTTCCCTGGCTAGACAACAGGGAAAATATCATCTTGCGTGCCATATCCAAACTACCAAAGTGGGCTCCATGTTTGCAAAGTTCTCACAAAAGAGGGGAGCTTACCTGAGGTCTCTTGTAGTGCTACGGCTCAGAGCAATTTTTGTTCATTTAGTGTATAAGTGTTTTCATGTGTGTGTATGTTACCAATTTCAGGTATGTTTTGCATTTTGAATAGAAGTGTTTTCCCAATTATTGCAAGAGATTTCATTCTTGAACAAAGTGTCCAATGTAAAAAACAGTGTGTAGTGTTTTGCAAGAAGTGCGTTGCAGAGTTGCAAATAAAGGGCAAAGCAGAAAATGTGTTTGTACTTTTGGTGCCTTTATTTAAGGCATGGTTACAAAAATTAAAGGTTTTGATGCTTTTGTCTAAGCATTCACTTTCACGGTGTAAGCAATCGGCAAAAACTGTAATACTAGAGCACCACACGTGTATTAATCCGCAGCTGAAAATAGTCCTGAGCAAATGCACTAAATACTTCTGTTTTAGTAACATATGTTAAAAAACACAGTGCCCAGCTGTTTTAGGATTATTTTTAGTTAGTTTAGGTAGCTGGGGGGGGTCTGTTGCTTTTGATCTTTTCATGGAATTTGTTGACATTAAGAAACAGAATAACTGGAGCCTTAACCTTTCATATTTGGTGACCATCACAATAAATCCACCATCATCAAATCTTGCAAGATTTTATAAAATCCTTTCTCACTATAAAAATGTAAAACTACATTACTGACAGTATGTTGACTGTTAGTATCTGTTGGATGGACCTGCAATTAAAATTATGACAATGTGCGCGCTGTGATATGCTGAAACATTTATGGATACCTCTGCTCTTATTTTCTCTAAGGGGCAATTTGACGGACAAGCAAGCTTTGTGAGTATCATATGGCCGTTTTTACTGAATTAGACCCTGTCACTTCTTTCCTTTCCACAGTTGACATATATGGATTTGACTTAGTCCCCATTTAGATTCTAAGAGTTCCTAATCAGTAATTTAATCTTCTCCCTCTCTTCCTCCACCATCTTTCCTTCTTTTTCTTTCTGCCTCCTGTCTTTTTTCTCCTTCTCTCCCCCTAACCATCCTTACTGATGTGCTCTTGCACATATCTATCCGTATCTCTACCCCCCACTCCCCTATGTGCTGTCCTCTAGGATGTGGACATTGGTAACCTAAAGGTGAACACTAAGTTCAGAGTCACTGTTGGAGCGTATGGTTGGGCAGGGGAGGGTAGACCCAGCATGCCCAGAGACATCAGCACTGCTTCACATGGTAAGAATATGTGAGTAGTAGGAATCCATTTTACAGCTGATGCTATTATTTATACTGTAGTATTGTTAATATCTTTTACTCAATTCAATTTCTTTCTGTGCCATTAGAAATGTGCATGCCCCCGTCGCCTCCCACTCAGCCTGTTGTCATGGCTGTATCTGACACAGAGCTGGCGTTGTCATGGCAGCAAGGAGAAAGCGAGGGAAGCGCACCTGTCCTTCACTTCCTGGTGGCTTACATTAGGTCAGTCATAATTGATCAGTCACAAAAAAACAATTAATGAAGCTTTATGTCTATTAAAACGGCCAATACATAGACGCATACAGGTACATACATTTGCACACACTTAATTACACACAGGTCACACACATTCAAACACCATCACACCACTGCCCATATAGAAAATTATCAGGTGAAGAGGAGCCTGAAGTGGCTTTGTCATGTAGGGAAAGAACAGGCCTAAATGGAAACCCTTGTTCCATCTCTGGCAGTGTGACGTAAGGGAAGAGGCTGACTGATTTTATCAGCTTCCTGTTCATTCTCTTAATTGATAAGCCATCTGTCTTTTTCCCAAAACACTGCTCCCACGCATCTTCTATAACCTTGGAAGTGACCCAGGCTAGCTCTCTCCCCCTGCTTCCAGTCTTCATTGTAACCTTAGCTAATCGACTCATGACTGTAGCTCCAAAGTTGATAAGCAGATATGAGAGTGGTATCGATCTTCTAATCTAACTCTCAGCAAGAGAGCAAATAAAGTGTATTTCCCAAAATGTTGAACTATTTTTTTCAATTTGTATAAGCATAATGAATAGAACTGGGACAAGTAGATGCAGAAAATAAGTTAGGCTTTATTAACCATTAAAGCCATTATACTGGAAGTTTAATGGAAATACTAAAATTCATCAGTGAAGCATTTATGCTATAAAAACATGATTACCAATGATTTTTGCTTTTTTGGGCAAATTATGTACAAGTGCTTTATTGGCATAATAATATAAAATAAAACACTGATGAAGCATCATGTGTATATTAAAGGATGTATATAGCTGCACATTCAGCCTCCATAATCAGACCCTCTGCATCCACTCATCACATCACATTACTATAATACAGAATACACAGCTCTCTTTTACGGCCTCTGCTGGTCTGCTTAATGTAACCATTTGTGTTTTGACATGAGGGTCAGTTGGGACACGAGAAAGAATGAATTTCATTCTCTGTCTAGTAGTGTCCAGCCTCACACACACATAAACAGTATATGCATACACACACACACACACACACACACACACACACACACATATATAAAGGGCCTCCCATGTCTCCATCTCCCTAGACGACAAGTCCTCAGGCTACAATGTCAAGGAAGTTGAGGTCAGACGTAATTTGTCTGGATTCCTCTGATGATTTGCCAGACACAAATAAAAAAAGGCAGATAGAATTAAAAAATACCCCCATAAAAGAAAAAATCTGTAACGGTATAAAAGGAAGCTTAAAAGACACAATAGTGTTGCCCTTCATGGTGCAGAGTTAACACCCTGAGACTGAGCAAAGCGAGAGAGACGGAGGCAGAGAAACTGTCACGTACTGTGACAGAGTAGACATGAATCAGAGTCTGTTTTTGCATGCGGGGGCATTTTCCACACAAAAGGGCCATCTCAGAAGCAAATCTTTCTCTCCATACATCAAAAGAGGCCTTGCTGAAGAGAGACATTGAGTGGTAGTGAAGATGACCCTATTCAACAGATAGTTGTGGCTCCAGGCGCCCAGAGTCAGCACACAAATATGGCAGCTGGAAATGGCAGGCAGAAAAAGTTCAGAACTTCATCATTTTGTTTTCTTCAAACCAACGCTCTGATTAAAGTAGAAAATTAAAGAAAGGACTTTAAAAGGCCTCAGAAATAGTAACGTAATGGAAAAAAACCCCCATCTCAATCAATTGCTCATTTTGTTTAGTTGAAAAAGTTATTCTGCATCTTACAGTAAGAGCTACAGTCTCTAGTAATTTTACTCTTTGCAATCACTTATAGACATTTTCAGGGACATACAACAGCAGGAGGAACACAATGAAGTGAAAGAATTTTCACCTAAAGACCCTCACGTTTTGTAAAATGTCAAAACAATGTAACAAACCTAAACAAGTTTTTTTTGTGTGTCTTGTTGTTCACAGACCAGAAATGGACACGGAGTGGACATATATTCGTGAGCCCATTGAGACTAACTCCATGGTTTTGAAGGGGTTATTACCGGAAACAGAGTACCAGTTTGTTGTCAGGGCGGTCAACATGCATGGAGCTAGCCCACCCAGTCAAATCAACAACCCTGTGCGCACTCTCGGTAAGGTCAAATGTCGGTCCCTGAGCCAACATGCTGTGATGTGACAGCCAAGAAAGCTTAGTCTCAGCTCCCTTGTTCAACCACATTTCAAAACAAAGTCGGTTTCAGTTTAGTTTCAATGATACACCCACACAGAACTAAACAGACTATGCTTATTTTTTGCATCACCACAGTTATCCGCACAATAAAACATTTACCATGTCAAACCACACTGTATAAATCCCAACGTTACTGTGGAGACACAGTCACATTTTCTCCATTTTAGAAACTGTATTTCAAAGTTTTTTTAAACTTCTTTCAGTTACAATAGAGGCATCATTTATAGAGAGCAACAACATGTAAAGATGACTTCATTCTGTGCTGCATAATGTGCTCAATTTATTATATCAACATATTTTACCTTTCTGCCATCCAGATCCCAGTCCACCTTTCTAAATATGAAGCAGATTTTCAGTTTGGAGAAGCATATTTTTGCCATTATAAAAGTACCATCACATGTAATTCCACAATATAATATTGAGAAGTCTTGCCATTTTTAATGTACTTTTTCCCAAAATTCTTAAAATATTTTCTGTGTTTTGTTGGTCTTTGGGAGACTCACAAAACCTGCTCAAATCATCATGTGAAGATCATTGACTTCTGAGTGAAAATGAATAGAATAAATGGAATTTATTTTCGGTTTTGACACTGAAACACAGTGATCAGTCTGACAGTTTACCTCTCTCAGCAATTGCTTGAATGTAGGACAACACCTGGCAGTGTGTCAGTGGGCTTTTCTGACCGGAGCCTTGGATGATGGAGATACAGAGCAGCAGAGTCATTTACTTTATTGTTTTTCATGTAGTCGGCTGCTGGTGGTACATGGGGGAGGGGGACAGTCAGGACTGATTGAGATTAAAACACACAAACACACGCACACACACACACACACACACACACACACACACACACACACACACTCACACAGGTGTGTGTCAAACATACATACACATACATGCAGTAACAGCAATGTCTTAATGGATCGAGGTCCATGACATTCAAACAATTTATCTACAGATTTGTGGGCATCACGTTATGCTTTTGTGTGTGTGTGTGTGAGAGAGAGAGTGGATGCTTGTGCATATCATTTAGGAGTATGATTATATATGACTATTAAAATCCAAAAGCCATGTAGAGACAATCACATTATCCAGACTTTTTTTCTGTGACCTACAGATCACACTGCTGACTCAAGAAAGCTTCTGCTATGATAGGTGTCAAACTGTTGTAAACTGCTCTGATTGAACTAAGTGCCTTGAGTCCTCCCAGACTGCTCAGAGACAGAGAGACAGACAGGGAGAGAGATATTATTAGAAAGAGGTTGTTAAGAATAATGTCAATGAAAGTTACATGAAACAAGATCAAATGAGCCAGTTAAACAGACACAGAGAGACAGATGGACAGAAGCGAACAGATAGAGAAGCGAGGTTTCTTAGCAGGGGATAAAAGCGGGTTACATCCGAGTCTCATCAGACAGGATTAAGGACGGGATGCCAGACCCCTTCTCTGCCCATCCACACCCCTGATAGATGCACACACACACACACACACACACACACACACACACACACACACACACACACATACACACACGCACAAAGCACCGCTGCTTGAGTGAACAGCGGGGGTGGGCTTGCCTGACTGACTGACGTACTTTTCTTGTTGCTCTTTCTGTGACAGTTCTTGTGTGTGTGTGTGTGTATGTGTATGTGTGTGTGTGTGTGTGTGTTTATAGTGGTTGGAAACAGGGTGGTATGGATTGAGGGGGATTGTTATACAACAGAAGATTAGTTTGCTGATGGCTTTTATGGGCAGCCACCCCTCCCTGTATGCCAGAACTCAGTATTCAGGATTTAATGTTATTAGGCTGTGCTAATTAGCACTTTAAATCTTGACATCCATTCAGGCTTAATAGTCAAGTTTCTGTGAGATATTTGATTAATTAAACAGTTTGCTATTTGTACAAGTTGTCTAATATCAATTCACAACTATAAAATATATTTAAATTCCCTAACTTATCTAACTGCATGGTGAACTTCCAGTATTTGACACTGTGGATGGGGAGGTGGAAGAGCAAGGGGACAAGAGAGAGGGGATGTTGTTATGTAAACTGAGATTAAGCTTTCTCAAGGTAGAGTGGATGGCACGCACAACACTGTTTTTTCATCTTTTTGTACTTTTGTAGAGAATTTTTGAACATCTACACTCATAATTTTCTATATACTTAAATGTACAATATACATAAGATTCAAATACAAGTTATACATATTATATTCTACTGTCCAACATACAGTATATATACCAAATATATTGCACACATTTTTGCAAGGTCTTAGGGGCAGAAAACAGCATATACTGTAAGTGATCTTTCTGAATGTATGTTTGAATGAAGGGGATAACTAAATAAGATGTCTTTTGACCAAAATCAGTCAAGTTGTATTCTATTTATGTTGGAAAAACTACTAACTGATTAAGTTTGGTGAAATACTTAACATTTTTGCAGCTGCTGTTACAGCAGCTAACCAAAACATTGCTCACAGTATTCACTCTCTGGCTTTGTCTTTGTACATTATGAGCTGCCATTCTGTATCGAGGACACACATTTCAGTACGTGCTGCAGCAGCCTGGGTACAGGCTAACAGGTAGCCCCACTGGGCCAGAAGCTGTTACTACTATTTAATGTGTGTGATCATCAGTACATCATCACCCATGATCATTCATCATGGGAAAACAGTCATAACCACATAACAGCCACCACAGAAGAGCCAGCCATCATTCTTCAGTCTCTCCATCTGTGCGACTTTCATATGAATTGGACACCGTGGTTGTTTGTTGTCGGGGCCATTTTCATTGACATGTGTCATTATTTTGGTGTAAAATATTATGTATGATGCTGCATTTGCAGCTGTTTTTCAAATAGAAATTAGGAACCTCAACATAAAATCTAGTAGTTTATTTGGCTGGTGATCCAAAAAGCACTTCTGAAGTCCTGTTGAGGATTTTGGCACAACAAACAAGGGACCCCCTGTGTCAGAAGCCACTCCGCCTTCCTATTGTACAAGAGCAGCCACTTTCATGTTGAAGTCCACTTCCTTTAAAACATTCCTCGACATTCAAGTTATAACTAACAGATTAATATAAATCAAAAAAGCAACAATAGCTACTTCAAAAATCTCAGAATGATATTATATGGCTTTATAGATATAGATTCTGCTGTATATCGTACAGCGTGTGTAGAATAGATATTACAAGACAGTAGCTTAAAAATGTCGCCATTACAGATATTTCTATATACTGTTTGGCCCTCAACTCATTATAAATGTCATGCTATAAAGTAAATATAAAGTAAATTTGGACTTTACAGTGTATTTGTAGTGCCACTCCCATCGCTTCATCATTTGACCAACTTTGTGTGACCCTTCATCATTTCACTGCAATCATCAAGTTTTTATTTTTTTTTACAAATGTCATTAAAGAATTACACATTTAAAAGCATGTAATAAAGATCATGTGTCTTTACTGACGTTCTGAACAGGTGCATCAGATGTTGGCAGTGGTGATTATGGGCGTTACATCACAGATTCAAGGATCAAAGACGAAGATGGCTTCGACATTGATGACTCTGATTATGATATCTTTATTGAAGAGGTGGGTTATTACATGCCAGAGCTGGACAGGATAACTTAAACATTTTAGGTGTATTTAATCTTGTAAATTAAAGTTAACAGCATATTAGTGGAAAGAAAATGAAGTTGAACACAAATGTGAGGTATACTGCATCAACCTTATATGTTTATTTCTCTATCTTGAATTTCTGTCCTCTCTTCTTCCTCTTCCTAGTTGAAGCCGTTCCCAGGTATCAGTCAGGACAACAAGAAGTCGCAGCTCCGTTCACGCTCTGGTCCGCCGTCTGGTCGGAACGTTGTTTATCGTATGAACACCATCGCTCCTCCCATCGTTACTGCCCCTCCAGCTTCCTCCGACACCCCGTCCATCTTCCCAGACTTCACAGATCTGGTTTTACCAACTACCTCAGAGCCCAGTACCACTATTGACACCACAACTACTGCTCCACTCACCACCACCAGGTAAGATGGACCTTAAAAACCTTGATATCTGTAACTGAAGGAATCTGTTTTTCAGATTGATGAGATGTCACTGCTGTTTATCAGCAACTGGGGGAGCTAATTTCCTCTCTTTTAAAGGGAAAATTTTACATTTTTCTATGGAGGAAAAAAACAGGGGTATCAAGAAGTCTTTTTTTTTTATCTTAACAAAATCACGACTCTTATTGCTGTTCCTGCTAGATTGTTGTCTCTGCCGGCTTTCTGCTTTCTCCTAAAAGCCACCTATGATTTACTTTTTTTATGCTCTGCCACTTAATAATTCGATATAGATGGTGACTGCAGCAATAAAATGTCACGTCAGTTTCAGTTGTCGTTCTGGTTGTGATGTACAGAACGTCATTAACTGCAGCAAAAATAGGGAGGCCTAACTATCGTTCCATTGCATTTGAGTGAACATTTTGCTCTTTGCTGTTTGATCTATTTGATTATTTCCCTTAAAAAAACAGAGAAAAAAGGTATCTCTTAGGAAAAGGGGCAATTTAAAAAAAATTAAAATGTCACTTTTAGTTAAACCTGACGACAGAGCTGATAAATAAAGAAACAAAACTGCATTTGAAAGTGAAACATAGATATTAGCTAAACCACTGACTATGCACTGTAAAAACCTTGTTTCAACACTAAACTTCCTTATCTTTCTTCCTTTTCTGATCCACTTTAGCATCACTTTGCCTACTACCACTACCACCCCAACCACGTCCCCCTGGAAAGGTGAGGTACCTCGTGTGTACGACCTGACCTGCGATGATACCGTGTGCCCCCCCGACAGCTTCTGTCTCAGTGATTACGACAGTGGAGGCTCACGCTGCCACTGCAACCTCGGACGAAGAGGGGACACTTGCTCTGAGGGTGAGAGAAGTGCAATCGGGTACAAGCTTTAGTAAATGTGCTTAGCAGCCAAAAGTGCTCTCAATTGTGTGGTTGCATGCATGTACTTGTACCTACAAACATATATTTATCATGATTTTATCCTCTGTTCTTCTTCAGTGGTACCGGTGAACTTTCCCAGGTTCTATGGACACTCCCACATGACCTTTGAACCCTTGAAGAACTCTTACCAGACCTTTCAGATCACTTTGGAGTTCAAGGTAAAGCTCCATGTGTTTTTTTCACCGATTTTTGTCTTTCAAAAGGGTGAAAAGAGCTTTGAAACAGTTTCTCTGTGGTACAGGCAGACTCTGAGGATGGCTTGTTGCTATACTGTGGAGAGAATGAACACGGCCGTGGAGACTTTACCTCTCTGGCTCTGGTGCGAGGCAAGCTGCACTACAGGTGAGGAAAACAGTGACTCACTCATGGGTTTAGATTCTGACAGGTTTGGCTGGCGGAAAAAAGCAGCATACAAAACTTTAAAATGATGTTAGCTGTCACATACTGTTGGTTAAAAGAAACTTGATTGTAAAAGATGTATTTCTGAGAAAACAAAGTTTCATGAATGCTGGAAAACAATTCCTCAAAAGCATCAAAACTGATAAATTGCTTGTAGAAACCAGTTTATAGGGGATGTAAACATAACACTGATGGCTGATGTATTTCATTTTGTTTTGAAACATTCAAAACTCAACATTTGATTTAATAGTGCAGCCATAAAAAAATGGTGTCTTGAATATTTCAGTGTAAGTATGAGTACAATACATCTTCAGTGAGGTGTTAGAACAAGCAGATAGAGAAAAGTTATGTTATATAGTGTGGAAAAAGTACATTTCTTTCAATTTAAAACGAATTTTAAGGGGGAAATTGTGGTTAAACAGGTTAAGGATGCATATCATTTGTGTTTATTGCAGCATTTTGTGTCCCTCAGGTTTAACTGTGGTACAGGAGCAGCTCAAATAGTCGGTGAGAGTCGTATTGTTGTTGGTCAGTGGCACACAGTCACCGTCTTCAGGGATGGCATGAGCGGCTGGCTGCGTATGGACAACGACACCCCCATATCTGGACGCTCACAGGTAACAATAACACATACAGGTGATAAGATAAAGGCTCTTATATATATGTCTTGTTTTTACCCAATATTTTGGTGAACATTAGGACATGTAGATGAGGGGTTTTATGCATAAAGTCTTTTGCACTTTAATATTGTGGTTTCGATGAATTTCAAATATAGATGTAGATATTTTTTATTTAAATATGGTGTAAGGGATCTCTTTCTTTATATGCCAGTGTTTATTTTAATAACAGTATGCGACCTTTGCTGACAATATTTGCTTTCAGTCTGTTATTTTTTTTTTCCACTTCTTTTTCTTCACTCTTTCAGGGCCAGTACACGAAGATCACTTTCCGCTCCCCGCTGTATGTGGGTGGATCCCCGACTGCTTATTGGCTGGTCAGGGCGACAGGGACAAATCGTGGCTTTATCGGATGCATTCAGAGTCTGACCATCAACAACAAGGCCACAGACATCAGACCCTGGCCTCTGGGCAGAGCTCTGAGTGGAGCGGACATAGGTGAGGAAGCTTTTGTGGAGTGTAAAGAATGTTATTTGTGTTTGGCTGCTGCCTGTGTTATATGATTCTTATCCTTTTATTAAAGCGCCTGACAGCTGCAACCCAAAACATAAAAAAGAAAAAAGTATAAGTGGTCACCACTTTAGATAATTTATTTTTTGTCACAATCACAAAAAATAGCCTTTTAATAATTCAGTTTTAGCCAATTTGTCATTAAGGCAGGAATCGGGCATGTTTGGCAGGTGATTTTACAGAACATGATTTTCTAAATACGGTAAGAGCCTAAGCTATTAGTTGCAAGAAAAAGTAAAAATTTGTTTGAAAGCAACATAAAATGGCCCAGACTTTTGGAGTTCATTTATATAGTTTCTGTTATTCACCACCACCATCCCCAAAAAAGAAAAAAAAATTAATTGAAGTTACAGCCATTACTTTCTTTACATCTGTCTGTCTATGTCAGTGTATAGACTTTCATGGCTTACATAGAGAAAGTTATCTCTTTTTACCTGGTGTGTGAAATGAGAGCTCCACACACCTCATTATAATCTTCTGCCAAGTTCAAGCAGTTTCAATTTATACACCCAGTTATGGAGTAATAATGTTCATGGAAATAATGCAAGCACTGAAACTGTATTTATTTAAAAAAAACAAAAACATTTTTATTATCTATGTAGATACATATGCTGAGTTTTCCTTAACCACCTCATATCTCCTTGCCACTCTGTGCCAGGTGAGTGCAGCGACAGTGTGTGTGACCTGGTCAGCTGTGCCAACAGTGGAGTCTGCTTTGCAAACCGTGCTGATGGCTACATCTGCCTATGCCCACTCGGCTTCAGGGGAGCACTTTGTGAAGAGAGTGAGTCAAATGTATTTTTCTTTTTCTCACACCTACACAAAAAAGAACACACACAGTTTTGTACCCCTGTGAAAGTAGAAAGTCAAATCCCTTTGTGGTTTCTTCTTACTCGATGGCTGTCAAAGATTGTCACACAGACCTTTTAAGGTAATTACTGAACAGTTGAGTGCAATGTGAAGGGAAACTGGTTGAGATGAGGATCATTATTTCTTATAAGAGGCAGTGGGATTGATTGCATGTTAGACCAGCTTTCACACAATATAACCTTCCACTATCTTTTCCTCCTCCCATGTCCCTCCTCTCCATTTTTCTCTGTTCTCATCAACTTCTTTTTTGTTCCTCTTCACTCTTAATCATCTTAATGCTTACACCTCATCTCACATCCTTCTTCTGTCTTCCCTCCTGAGATTTTCTCTTCATGTCATCTCTCCAACTCTTCAGGTTTCTCACTGGCCTCACCTCTCTTCAATGAGACAGTGTTTTCATACGCTGTCACCCCGTGGCCGCAGTCCTCTCAGAATTATCTGTCCTTTATGGAGTTTGAGCTGACGTTTCGGCCGTCGATGCCCGAGGGGACGCTGCTGTACAGTGATGATGCAGGCAGTGGAGACTTCCTGGCTATCAACCTGGTGGACAGATATGTGGAGTTCAGATTTGACTGCGGCTCTGGAGGAGCTATAATAAGGTACTAAACTGATGCAATCTCATGCCATTCTCTGTCTATTCACTTTCTCATTTCTGTTATATTTTCTAACTAGATGGCCTATGTTGTATGTGATGATCGGTACTACAGGAGTGAAGAGCAGATCAGTCTGGACACATGGCATGAGCTGAGGGTGTCTCGCACAGCAAAGAGTGGTATCCTTCAGGTGGACAGCCAGAGGCCAATGGAAGGAATCGCTGAGGTATTTTGTTTCTGAGTTGTTTAAAGCTGCATCATGTGATTTTTGAGCACAAGGGGGCAGAAAAACAAAACAGTCTTTTCATGCTATTATGTTCTGTGGGCTGTGGAAGTAACATTGGCCTAATTACATGGGTGTTCCATTGGAGTCATCTGTTGAATGCCAATCCAACATGCACTCACCCATGTTTTGTCCTCTAACTCCTGGGAACAATGTCTGGGTCACTTTTTATTTTGAGTGAATGAAAGGGGCATTTTTACCTCTGATATGTGCTTTAATGTTTTCATCTATTTATTTTACAAAGATGTCACTTTAAACTCACGTTTAACCCAAAAGTTTAACATTGCATTGCTTATTTACCATCATTTTACCACATAGAACAGAAAATACACTTTTTACAGTAGTTTACACTGACAAATCAAGGCAAAATATCAACATTTAATACTTATTCCTTCATCTGCATGAGGGCATTTGGGGTGGAAATGATATCTGATCAAACAGGACATTTTGTTGCTGCCAAATTTCAGCATGATGAAATTCTTTCCTTTACAAAGACAAAATTAACCTCAAACAATGAAAAACATATGTGATGTTACTCTTAATGAACATATGCATTCATATAGCATAACTAGAATCATTTATGAGCAGTTGACATAATTAACTAATGTCTTTATGTTATTTTTTACTCTTCAGGGAGCTTTCACTCAGATCAACTGCAGTTCACCTCTTTATATTGGTGGAGTACCAGAATACGATAAAACCAAGAGGACAGCAGGTGTAATAAAGCCCTTTACTGGAATTATTCAGAAGGTATTACTATATCCACACACAATACGGAACACCTGTATTTAAACATTAATATAAAGTCAGAGTTTTATTTTCCGATGCAATTATTTTGACAGTCAGAATTTTCTCGTGCTTCCTGTTACTCCTTCTTTTCATCTCCCCAGTTCATACTCAATGACCGCACCATCCCAATAACAACTGGCTCTGCTGGGGGTGTTAATGTAGCAAATTCAGTGCACCCATGTGTGGCAAGTCCCTGTGCCAATGGAGGGACCTGCAGGCCAAAGTGGGACAGTTACGAGTGTGACTGCCCCCTAGGGTATGACGGGAGGCACTGCCAGAAAGGTCAGTTGCACATGCATCTTTATACAGAACTGGCTTATGTTTTAACATAGAAACATTTTTATGGTCTGATGCTTTTTATTTAGTCAGTAAACATACTACATACTGTTACTAGTACAGTTATGAAATGGTTGCAAGTTCAATGCATTCAGTGTAGTGGCACATTGCAGTAGCAGAGAATGAGCATTCATTCACATGATTAAGTGTAGGAGAAGAACTGCCATTTCACAGTTTGGTGCACTGTGATTAGAGATCATCAGACATAAAAAGGTATTAGATGATACTTATCACTGAAAGCATGTGTGGTTTACACACTGCTTATCAAAAGAGATGTTTTGAAGCTGTTGTCATGTGCTTTTAAGGACTAAGAATAAATATACGTTTTTGTCATGTCTGTCTTTTGTAGAGTAAAACTAAAAAATATACACTTACATGTCACACTCAATAGTTTTTGCATATAGTAAAGAAGAATAACAGAAGTTGCAACTGATTTTCATTTCAAAAATGTTTTTTGTTTGCGCGTAATATATGGCTTTAACCCTGTGGCATGCTCTTTCCTCTTTTCAAGGATTAAATGTTTTTTTTTGTTAGCATGTAATGTAATCTATAATGATAAAATGGACAACCTATCTATGTCTTCTCTGTTTTCTAACGCTTTCACTCAACAGAGTGTGGAAATTACTGTTTGAACAGTAAGTTTTCTTCTATAAATTCAAAAAGAAGAGGTTAACAACATGCACATCATAATAATAAAATCATAATCTTAACCTAACACTAACTTTGGAAATACATGTACTTCATTTCCCTCATACATTTCTCCTCACAGAATTAGTTTTACGCTTCTAGCTTAGTCAGTAGATACGTGCTGATGCTGCCACCTTATGATGATGTGAAGTAAATACAATGTTTTCTCTGCCCAGCTGTGACTGAAGCCATTGAGATCCCTCAGTTCATTGGCCGAAGTTACCTGACATACGACAACAGAGATATCCTGAAAAGGTTGGTACTGCAACGAGAGCAAAATGGGACTGCAAAAGGGTTTTTGGTGTCTTCACATGATATGCTCAATTACAATTCCCCCTTTAAAATGTTTATGTTGATTATGTTTGTTACTATCACAGCAAAAGTCCTTGTTTTAATCACGCTTGCAATACATGGTCAGCAAGTAAATTTGTAATTTTTTCAGGGTGTCTGGGTCCAGGACAAACCTTTTCATGCGGTTTAAGAGCACAGCCAAGGATGGCCTGTTGCTATGGAGAGGAGACAGTCCAATGAGACCCAACAGTGACTTCCTGTCTATGGGACTTAAGGATGGTGCACTAATCTTCAGGTATTTATTTATGTGGGACAGTACAAAGACAAAGAAACATTTCTAGTCAAGTAAAAGCCCCACAGGTCCTGCTTGCCACATGGTTGCTCTTCCCTGTCTTTTTGACAGAACAGGGACTAGGGAGAAAAGGGCAGATTTCAGCAAGAGAGGAAAGTTTAGTGCAAGAAGAAGATGAAGATGATGGGGAGGGACACTGGTCCCACCAAAGGGCAGGGAGAGCTAAGCACCTAGTAGAGGCAAAACTAAAAGAAGACCTGAAGTTTGAGGCAGAGCCGTGACCCATAAAAGAAACAGGATTTATCTGGGTAGTACCATTCAAATGTGAATCAACTGCACCCTTTGTAACTAGCTAAACTCCTTGTATGTGTTTCCATATTGTTCTAGTTATAACCTGGGCAGTGGTGCGGCTAACATTGCTGTGAACGGGACCTTTAGCGATGGAAAGTGGCACAGAGTCAAAGCTGTGAGGTAAGCTCTAAAATATTCTCTTTATTAAAAAAATCCCGTCAAATAGACGTCCACTGTAGGCAAGGTAGCTTTATTTATACTGTATAGCACATTTCAAACACAGAGGTAATTTCAAAGTGCTTTAGATAGGCAAAGAAAAGCATCAGAATGACATTCAAAACAACAAGAATAAAATTAATTGACATATAATAAAATGAAATTTAAAATGAGATAAAATGAAATAAAAATGAAATTCTAAATGAGATAAAATGAAATAAAATACAGTTACACTACAGTAATAAGTTGTAAGTTGACAATGCAACAAAGGAAATAAAATTGCATTAGAGAAACACATCACAACACATCTGTGGCTATGTTTTGCTTTCACTTGACTTTACAACTCAGACATTAAAGTTGCATCAATTGATTTCTTTGTCCACTTGGGGGCAGCAGAACAAGCTGTAAATACAACATTGAGAGGGTCATAACTGCCTGTGATTTTGTCCCTATGAGCAACCCCTTACACATAACACATAGTATGTGTATAGTATAGTAAAATATTGATTAGTGCAGCTAAGGAGAGGCCATTTGGTATCCTGCTATCATTTCCTGTGCCGGACTTTAAGAGTTTAAGTTAAACACATTAACTTTTATCCATGTAGAAAATGGAAAAACCCAGGAAAGCCTTTAAAGGACTTAGTTTCCTTAATTACTTAGGGGATGCAAAAAAAATGTAATCAAAGTAAAAGTAAATGTGCAATGCCAAGAATTACATAACATAATGTTTATACTGTTCTTCAGGTTTAGTAATAAGTTTATCACTCATGTCTTCAGGGATGGCCAGACAGGGAAGCTGACAGTGGATGACTATGGAGCAAAAACAGGCAGGTCACCTGGAAAGATGAGACAACTCAATATCAACGGACCCTTATACGTTGGTAGGTGGAGCTCACAACTCACAATCCCATAAAGTACTGTATATGTACTGTAGATCAAACAATCATTTTAATGTCTGCTTTTCTGTATTCTCCCCCTGAAGGTGGCATGAAAGAAATAGCTCTTCACACAAACAGACAATACATTGGAGGCTTGGTGGGCTGCGTGTCCCACTTCACACTCTCCACTGATTATCACTTAGCGCTGGTGGAGGATGCTGCCGACGGCAAGAACATCAACACCTGCTCCAACTAGAAAATGGCTTTAATACACAGGGGTCCATTTTCAGCACCATTTTCAACTGGAGTGAACACCTCGACCAGCTGACTTGTCATCTTGAAACTGACTAACCAGCACCAAATAAGTGAAAACTGAAAATTAAATTTTGGTCTACCAATTCAGCGCTGACATGGTATAAACTCGAACTGGACAAAGACTAACAACATTGTTACTGAGTCACAAGAACATTTAAGTGGCTCCTGTGTGCAAAGCTTTCAAACCAACTCCAACCTGGCAAGTTGTAAGTTTTATTTTAACATTACCAACTTGATGAATTGCTCTGATAAACAGTTTCGACACATGGCAACAGCAAAAAACGACCCAGAGGATATTACAAAGCACAAGTACTCTGTGGAAGGAGAGAAAAAGCTTAGCGTTATGGGTAATGAGGGTCTTTGAAAAACCTTTTGAAGGACATTTTTTTCATGGGATGATTCCAATCGTATCTTTATTTTTTCTACTGTAAATCCTTATTTGATTGCTGGAAGAACCAAGTGATCCGAGGGATCAAGTTTTTCATGAACCTGACCTAGAGCAGCTAGCGGAGATAAACGTCTTTGTAGTAGAGGATTTTGGATTTGGTCCTAGAGGATTTCTGTTTTTTGTTGTTGTTGTGGCATTTGTATTCTTGATCGTGATGTATTATCAGTCTGTAGACTACATTTTTTGAAAGTCTGATTGATGTCAGTTTTTTTAAATGTTGCTAGATTTGAAGGGCGAAAGACGTCAGCTGCACACAACATGTGTTTCTTCATACCGTCTTATTTTAGTTTACATGCTCCTTTATTTGGAACTCACATACTAGTCACATGAAAGTCTGATATGGACATGGTGAATCAGCCAAAATTCTGGAGAAATTGTGCGTGACAGTCTGTTATTATCATTTGACACAAACCACAGTACTGTGGACTTCAGCCTTCCAGTTGAGTTGCTTTGTAGCTTTTGTTTTCACACCAGAGAAAATAGATGATTTCTCTTATTTAAGCATTTGCAGTTTAGTACTTTCCCATGCCTGAGCTTTACTTTTTAAAAGGGACACTCTGCGAATGTTCCATCTATTCTGCTTTTTTTTTTTTTTTAAGTATTTTTGGTTAACTTAATTGTTGTTGCCCCCCAAAAAGTGACACCAATGTCTGAATATGATGGTTTGCCCAAGAGAGGTACACCCTGGTTTCAAAGTTTGAGCTCAGAACAAATCCAGTAATAAATTGTCAGTTATTCAATTAGTTTACATATTGAATTTATTTGAAGCTAATGAAAGAAAGTAATTTTCAACAAGTGTGTCAATTCTGAAAGGCATTTAAAATGAGGTGCATCCAATGAAATACACCGTGTGAATGTGGAATGTGAATGAACACGAGTGACGTGATCCACCACTGGGTGATTAGATGGGTTGACCATCCACTGTACAAAATGTAGCACAAATTGATTGTATGCATCTGATGGAACATGTTTGTTAAATAGCTGTTAACTATAGACTATAGGAAAATGTTGATGTAGCATCTGTGATGTCAGCATATGTGTCTGAAGATCCATTTAAAGTTTGAAGTTTAGGTTTATGCTTGATGCCAACTTTGTCAGTTAGTGAAGCCAGATAATCCAAATTTCTGCAAAGGACTGACCTGCGTGGAGCTGAAACAGAACAAGCAGGAACCACCACGGCTGAGTGTGCACATCCCAAAACATACTACTACTCAAGCCTTAATATCCCCCTTAGTATCTTAATAATCCCCTGAAAATTAAAATGAGCAATTTACGGTCCTAAGGAAGTGTATGTAGGTGTCACCATTTGTTACATGATGAAAGGTTGATTGTAGGCGAATTTGAAAGTATACTTGTTCAGGCTTGCAGTCACCTCCCGTCGCAAGACGATGACACAGAAATACATGAAGTGAGTTAAATATCATTAGACTTGATTGGCAAAAATCTGCCGCCATTTTCTTTTTTAAATTTAACATGCAAGAAATGTTCACTGTGTTTGTAATTGGTACGCTGTGACTGCTGCCTGTCGCAAAACTACACTCTGCTAACCAAATAGCCTGCTAATTAAATAACTTGCTAACCAAAGTTTTGTCATAGTTTGTCATGAATGCTATAGTGCTCTCTACATTTTATTTGGGAAATGGGCTCAGTTCAAACAGTGAAAATGGCACAGTCTCAGAAACCGCTGTTCATTGTGGTCACTGTGCTTGTTATATAACAACCCCCCCCCCCCCGCCTGTGTCCCTGATCAGATTGCATTTATACAGTTAAGCCACATTTCAAATGGTATTTGACATGAAATTGGGTTGTTAGGTGGAGGGTACAAAACAGAAAGTCACATTGTATCTTAAAAAGCTGTCCTAACACTAAAGTTCTTTGCAAGGCCTGCATGGAAAGACAAAAGGAAATTTTATAATAGAATAGAGGTCAAGTGGTCAGCAACGCTCATAAAAATAGACAAAAGGGAATGATTCTGCTGCAATCAAACAATGATTATGTAAAAATAACAACTATAAAAAATGAATCTGCATATCCAATTTACAGTAAAATTGAAAGCTGTTCATTGCACAGCTGACAAATCCCCAGAAGCAGCAACAAGAAAACAAATAATTTAGAAAACATGAATAAAGCATGTCATTATTGCCCTTTCTGTCTTTTCAGTCACAAGCAAAGCTACAAGATTTGACGTTACATTTCAGAACATTCTGGTTGTTTTGTGACATCCGTGTGGCTATACCACATTTTTCTATTGCACTTTGAAAACAGGGCGGTTTGATGCATTTTTGTCAGCTGCAATACAACCAGCTATGAAGCATTCAACCGCAACAAGCCGTGGCACACACTGAATTCATGGTGTTTCATCTGTATTCCTTCTTGATCCTGTTTTGGCTTGCTTTACACCATTATTGAATGCAGAAGAACATCTGCATTGTGTTTGGGGAAATCTGCTGACTTCTTCTGATTACTATTAGCAACAGCTTTTGTTCTCAATTACATCTAAAAAAGGTTGCTACATAGTGGTTACTGTACACTAGATGTATTTTAGCAATCAAACTAGTAATGTCTATCTCCTGATCACTTCTCTGTTATGGTTTTGATATAAAGAAGGACATTGCTTTGCTTAAATTCAGAACACAGCTCCACCATATTAATCTAACCATGTCACAGATTAAACCTCTCCCTGTGATGTAAGCTGCTAATAGCTAACAGAAGCTACATCTTGTTTCTCCTTCACGCAGCTTGAGCAACATTACCATGTCTTTGTACCTCTCACCACCTCATCTCCACATTGCTGGAGATCAGATGGCACATTTAATTGAGGACTGAGTGTCGCTCAGTGGAATTTTATATTGAATTTTATTCGATTGTTCTGCTGCTGTTGTTCTGTCCTGTCACCTAAACACACACAAGAACACGAGTACACATACACACAAACACATACACAACTGTGTTCCCATTTCTCTCTCGTTGTGAGCCCAATATTACTAGCATGGCGCTCCAGGACAATATTTCTCTAAGCCTGAAATTAGAGTTACATCAGTCTCCAGAGCGTTCACACTCAAATGAACTGAGAGCAGTGGTAAGTGATCAACTAGAGTATCAAGCTGTTTCATTTAGATGAAACCATTTACTTATATTGAGGTCATCCATATCACAGTTTGAGGTTAAAGGTAACCTGTCAGAGATTCACTCTAAACCTGCCATATATAATTCACTTGTGGTAATGATCCAGTGTGACAACTAATGGGTAATAATTTGGTTTTATCTAATCACACTGTATGTTCCGATTTGTTAATGCTGTTATCAGAACAGTTACCTAACCTGTACCCTTAACCCTAATCCATTTTCTCACCCAGAACATTAATATCGACTTGAATACCATAACAAATCATATTACATACACCAAGAACACTATAATGCCATCCCGCTCTAGTTACAGCTAATAGCACATTTAAAGGGTTGACTCACCCAAATCACTGAAAAGCATATTTTTCACTTAGTGTATCTAGCCACGCAGATGGTTTATGTCCAGGTTATGTCCAGTTTATGTTTTGTGTTCAGGTTTTCAGCTGTGATACGACCCTTTAAATAAAAACATTGGCTCCTTTAAGAGCAAGAGCTTGTGGAGCAAACGTACAATAAATCAAAAAGCAGTGGCAATGAGAGTTTGTGAGCTTCATCATTACAAACAGCCTCATTAAAAACAAACTTTCTATTTGAGATAAGATTAAAACAATTATTACACTAGTGAAGTGCAAAATGAATCTGAAAAAATGTATGTGTACAAATGGAGGAGGCGAAAGATGTACTGATATGCACATTCTTCCTTAATTTAATCTCTTATTAATTAGTTATCTTGTTTGTTTCTTGCTGGATTCTCACTTTCAAGAAACTTTCCCAAATTGTACTGACAAAACAAGACAACATTTTTTTAAATATTATAATATAATAATATAATATTATCCTCACCTTGCCTCTGAAGACACTGACTACAAGATGCAATGTGGAACACAGAACACTCTGTGTTCCACATTGCAGTGTACTTTGACAGTTCATGGGAAATGAATTAGTTAGTGTGTGACCCATCACTGATTCAGCTAGAACAAAATATTATCACTCAACAAAGAAGTCAGTCTGCAAAAAAGAAAAAAACAAAACAAATATGTCAGACTCTGACGTATGAGCCATAATGCTTCTTAAAAAGTAATTTCATGTGATGATTCATCATATATCCCTTGATAAATAATCTTCCCAGAGAAATGTAAATTTAAGCAGGTGAGAGCCAGAGGGAACATTTCATGGCAACTGGCTCAGTTTAGATTGAAAGAACAGTCGACTTCTTCCTCTTAGTGTCAAGTTCACACTAGTTCTTTTATATGTAAAATAAATAATACATATATTCTACAGACACCAGAGAGGAAGTGTGACTGAGAGACAGCCTTTTCTTATGTCTGTTCTGTGATATTAACCATAAGTGCATATTTTTCCAAACTATTGACGCTTAAATGTTCTCATAGAGAGATTCAGTTCTTTTTCAGGTCTTTATTCTTGTTTGGTTATCCAACAAATCCTTTTTTTTTTTTTTTAGAAACAAAAGATTAAACAAGTTTTAAGGACACAGAGAGACACAATCAACTCTTGTTATTGCCCACTCAGAAATACTCTTACAAATGAGAGACTAATCCTTTAAGCACAAAGATTACACATGAGCATGAATTTAGAAGAGTGGATTTTTTTCCCCTCTGAAAACCTTTTCTGATAGTGCCAGTATTCATTTTTGGAACGTGAATGAGCGGGGCTTGGCAGAGCAGACTGCCATGTTGTCATCTGATATCCAGCCCACAATCACAGGGAGACTATACGTATGTCTGTGTCAAAAATGATGCCATAGCTTATGTGTGCGTCTTACTACACACAGTCTACTTTGAAAACAAAATAAAATAAAGAAAAAGACTATTTTTTAGTCTGGAGTGGATGTGTATTGCACCCACAGAGATAATATAATCCAGGCTTCACTGCATTGATTCGGACATTTAAATGCCTTAATGCTCACATTGACTGCATGCTGACAGGTGTTTTGCTGCTGGTATTATACTGTATGTCTGCCTGCTGCTTGTTGTGGTGCTTCTTTTACACTTAAATGTCTTGTTTTTTCGGTAGGGGTCTACTGGCGACCAAGGACCCACTGCTGACCTGAGACCGATTTCCAGGTTGGGTCAGACATATAATACTGTGTGCCTGAGCAAAATTTTGACACGACACAACCCTGAGGTAAATTTTAAAACATTAGCAACACATACTGCATCTTTAATGAGTTAATGGCATGCAATGTAGTACTGTGGTGTAAAGTGTACATATTGATCATGTGATTTTCATATAAAGTGTTTTCAAACTTTCCCGTAGCCACAATGACTTTCAAGCACAAGACAGACACATTCAAATATTCTGTTTTTCGCTGGAGGAAAATTGACCTTTGTTCTGCCCTGAAATGTGTAAATATCACTTAAGTATTCTTCATATCATGAGAGCATTCACGTGAAAAGCACATTTCATGGTTTGAAAAGTGGTAACTGGAGAAAATTGAAATGTTCTGGCTGTGTGACTCAGCAGCAGTATTTTAAAAGTCCATCTCTTGGCTCAATTCTGTGTATTTCATTGTCATCATATACCACCACTTTGATATTTTGGTAGCTTTTCATTCAGCCTGATGGAGATGTCGTTACCTGGTTTCATTATGCTTCTAGTGCTCAGCTTTGTTAGAGGCTATCCCAGTGGTGCTCCCACCGGTGCCTGTGAGGATATGTTGCCTCGCCACTCCGGGGTGCTGCCTCAGCCGTCACCAGCGCCCTACAGCCTTCTCACCGACACCAGGACGTTTCAGCCAGGCAAGCCCATTACAGGTAAAATGTCCATGATTACTTTTAGAGATTAGAATAAAAACATTCCAAATTATTAATTAACTAGTAGACAGGCAGCTGTTGCTATATTCAGTAGTGGTCTTTAAGGATTAATTCATAAGCAAGGACATTCATAAAGAGAATTCAAATAGTTTTTTCACACTACAGATAAAGGGGGACTTTTTAAAACAAATTTATGGGAGGGTGATAATGTGGATAATAAGAAAACCTTATTAT
Organism: Maccullochella peelii; assembly: GCA_002120245.1. Lineage (NCBI taxonomy): Eukaryota > Metazoa > Chordata > Actinopteri > Centrarchiformes > Percichthyidae > Maccullochella > Maccullochella peelii. The sequence goes on along the minus strand of LKNJ01001333.1, from coordinate 20,591 downwards.
CTTTCATTTGAGCTTGCTGGTCTGAGTAATAGTGCTATTGACCTAGTGCACATAGATAAGGTCCACCTTGGACCTTATCTATGTGCACTATGTGTATGTCTCTGTTTGTGAAGTGCTTACTTTTTACCCTGTTACTGGTCTGGAAATGGTATTGATTTACTATATAGTCTCATCATCAATATATACATCTTATTCATCAGTGATTTAGTTTAAAGGCTACTGTTGAATGAGATCAGAAGGCTTGTACAATAACTGATGTTTTGTTGTGTTTTCCTGCAGTGACTGTCACTGGATCAGAATATAGAGGTGTGCTTCTGGAAGCTCGGACAGATGGCAGCACTAACGCTCTGGGGAGCTGGCAACGCCCTCCTCCAGACACAAGGTTTCTTGAGGTGAGCCTCAAGAATTTTCCACTCAAGTTACTGACAACTGTTAAAGTGCTAGGAAGAGATGTGATGTGCCTGTTGAGGACCTAAACTCCAAAACAAAATTGCTAAATGCATTCTTTTTACCTTCTAAAGTCAGAATTATTTTATGTAAATTTGAAGGATGTAATGTAATGCGACATTAAGCTTTACAGCGAGAACAGTTTCTGATAAGTGTGGATGTTTTATATTCACAGTGCACAGGGAATCCACAAGGTGCTGTTACTCATTCCAACACCAACCTGAAGGGCAACACCACTGTATACAGCTGGGTACCACCCAACTCTACAAGCCCTGTCTACTTCATGTAAGCAAATACATTTTCATCTGTTTCTACACTCACAAGAACATAAACCCACTTAAAACCAAATTTGCCATTCTTTCATTAGACATAAAAATCTATTTTCTTGGCTTGTAATAACCAAAAAATAAGATTTTATGAACACTGGTGAGATTTGCTCAATAGCTAAAGTCACTATTTCCTGTAAATTTTTTATTTATTTTTATTCAAAATATTCCAAATGTCCAAATTGTGCTGTTGTATTTCTCAGATCTTTGCAAAGTTTATTTAGCGTAACTAGATAAGGTACCACATTCCGTTATTTGAATGAAGCACATCTACCTAAGCATGAAACATCTCTACAGTATAACTCTGTGGTTTTTCAGGGCCACAGTAGCTCAGCAGCGCACGGTCTTCTGGGTTAATGTGAGGTCCACCACTCTGACCAGAGGTAGGTACAGCAGGATGACAAAATCAAAAATAAATGTAAAGTGAGAAACTTTTGTGATGGTTTGTCCTTATCCTCTGCTTCTCAGGGAACCCAGGTCTCAGTCTGGCCACAAGTGCAAGTGCTGGAATGGCTGAAGAAAAACCTCTGCTTGTCCTCGTGATATGTTTTCTGATGTTACAGGTGCTGGGGTGAACACCATGCTGTGTATTAAAAATCTCAAAAACGTGTTTGACTGTCTGCTTTTAAATTAGATATTTTGCAGACCTATGACATCATGCCACATCCCCATCAATTTTAACGACTTTTTCAGATTTTGCTCTAAACATGGAGCCTAAAAACATTTGTGTACATAAATATTAATATAGTCCCTATGTTTCACATCATACTGTCGATATAATTAGCCCTGTCCCTCTTAATAATGGACTTACCATCCGTCATATAATGCGTCATGCAGTCTTGTCCATGGCTTTCATGGTGTGTGTTCTGTCTTACTAAAACGTAAAAAAAACATGTGGACGTCTGCAAAGAGAGGAACTGGGGCACCGCCACAGACCTGAGCTGCCATTTAAAGCATTTCAGCGCTTTCAACAAAATACATTAAAAGTTTCTAGAAGTAAGGCATAAATATAAAAAGTTAGGGTTAGTCCCTCTGGCTTTTATGATATTTAATACTTTACAACAGTATAATGATATTGTATTAACAGGTAGGATAAACAGATTATTTTGTTGTACACAATTCACACACAGAATCCCTGAAGATAAAATCTAACAACATGTGTTAATGTTAGTTAATGGATTGTTCATACAAGCTTGCTCTGTCACTGACTTCGATTCTCCTCCCATACTCTATATATCTGTATTTTATGTATGTATAATCCATCACTTCCCATAATAATTAAAAAAACACATCACATTAATTGTACTCCTTTAATTTCAGAGGGAGAGGCAAAGAGAGAAAGGGATAGATTGACAGAGAGAGATAGTTGGAGTCCCACTGTGGTGGTTTGTTATTGACTGAAATTCATTCCACTTATCAAAGAGCACATTACGACCTGCTTTTCCCACATGGTTTGATCTGTAATCTAGATTCCCAGTATGCTGATTAACAGAAAACCCTGGCAGACACTAAAGAGGCTTAAGACATGAGATTTAAAACTCTATACCATATCCATCATTTCCTGCTTGACTCCCATTTCCCTGCTCCACAAGCTGCACCTCGTAACATCTGCGCCTGAAACCATAGGAGCACGTACAAAGATGTCTGTCTACTTTTACTAAAACAAAGTTAGCTGTTGGAATGAGTTAAATGTTTTTATTTACAACCAGTTTAGGGCGACAAACTGCACTTAATTATTGAAAGAAATCTCCCCCATGCATAGACAGCACAAAAACACACATGCAGAGTTTTATTAATCACAGAATCTTGAGCACAGTAAACATGGAACAGCCGTACCATGACAGGAATATATAAATGATAAAGTTAAAGTGCAATATTTCAGTTTGCTTTGAGAATATTCAATTCTTTAAACCCCTCCAATTCAATATATGAAACAACAGACATATGATCATCAGCATAACCACTTGATTAAACAAATGCATAAGTCAAAAAAATATTTTCTTTGTTAACTGGTATTAAAAAATACTTGTGTTTGAACTCTGTTCAAAGAAAATCTGTTTTTGTAATTAAAATGCTGATTTATGCGACACAATCCTCCAAAGTCAAGGTAAACGTATCATGTTGTAAGTAGAACGTTTCTCCAGTGTATTATTCTCGAGTTATTGTGTTCACAAGAAAGTCTTCACACTCTAGTAGATCAGTGTCTTCATTAGAGCATTTGCATGTATTTACAGTGAATACAGCAAGTTACAGTAACTTATGATTTACTTGTTACCTCTCAGAAATGTTATTTTAAGTGTGTTTGTTTAATTGTTTAATCAAAAACAGACATAATTAAAATTCGGTGGGACGTTAGGACATGGACATATGATCAGTTTTTGGTGCTGATGCTGAAAGAAAGTATTTCATCAAAACTGTGAGATAAGACAATTTTTAAAAAACATTGTGCTATTCTCTCTTGAATTATTGCACTTATTTGAGTAAAGCATCCCATGGGCTTGTATTTCAATGCTCTCAGATGATTATGGTCTAGTAAGTACCCAGGTCTTAAGCAGGATAATAAGTGAGTCAGTCACCATTGCTAAAGAAGCGACTTAAGGACAACAGAAACCTGACAATCATCTTCCTTGGGCTTATTGTTTGATGCTGATGAAGCTCTGTACTATAACTTATTTACCCCTATGTAGTAAAGTATTGATCTGCATCTGACTCATGTGCCTGAGGACCCAGCCCTGATCACATGGCCAGCACCACTCAATAGAAATCAGTCTCTTTCCACTGTGGGCCGAAAGCCAGATATATCTTTAAACAGGGTATTCAAGCCCAGGACTTAAGCCCCAGTACTTCCTTTTGGTTCAGTAGTAATTGACTCATTGACATATGGAATACTGACCTCCATATTGCAGTTCATGCAGTGCAGCTCTATGAATTCCACACCACTGATGTGTTTTTCCACCAAGACAAGGTCATTTATCCAGATGGTGTGGAGTGAAACGGAGTAGCTACAGATAGTTAGAACTCTGAAGATCAGAGACATGAGGCCTGCCAAACTACTGTCGAATCTCTGGAGGAAAACCCTTCGGGAAACTCATCCCCAGCAATAAATACATAATGCTTTGTAGTCTGGAAAATACAAAGTAAGATATGAATTTGCAAGCACGCAATTTAACTCAGTTTTGGGGTTGAAAAGAGATTCTTTTGTTTTTGTAGGATGCTTTCCATTCTGAAAACATTAGCAATTTAGCAAACAAGCATTACAAGTAGATTAGACTGAAGTACTGTCTGAAAGATGTTTAAACCATCAGGTTTACTAGCTCTTCTGAAACAGGCCTCCTTGTGTTTCCACAGAAAAAAATATAGCTTTTTTGTTTTGTTTTGACCTGAGACTCTTCTGAAATATAGATGAATTCAAAACAAGGCCTAATAACATTTCTACTTATTATTAATTATTTATTGATGATCCATTATTTCTAAATATGTTCTGTATGTAATGCACATTTTCATGACATGCAATATGTACTCAGGCGTATGTTTTAATTAGTTTATGTAAAGCAACCAATTCTATTCTTCTCATGTGTATGCTTCACAAGCAAAGTTTTGCTAGAATGCAAAGACATTATATCCAACCTACTGTAGCATATGTCTGCTTTTGAATCATTCAGCTGCATTGCATAGTGCGCCACAGTTCCAGAATTTGAATTTAATTTGAATATGAATTAATTTCATCTTGCATTTTTTTCTACTACTACCTGCTCACATCTGAGAGAGCTGTCATCTTGTACAGTGCCGAAGAGTTGGATGAAGGGGATGACTTGCCTCTTTCATCTTTCTCTAATCCCTCTCCAACTCAAGCTTGTTGCACAGACTGTACATGACGAGTGGCCTTTTAGTAACAGTCAGTGTAAAGCAAATCAACATCTTTTGCAACCTAATTTATGTAATTAAACGGCCTTCCCCCCTTTAAAGCTTGCATTTCCACTTTTGTATTGTGTAGTGTTTTGTTTTAACTAAACTTGTTTATAAGCTTTGTGCAGTTCACAATATACAGTATACAGTATATCTTAGTTTATTTTCAGCTTTATTAGTTTACATAATGAGCATATTTGGTCTCTGTTTATCAGAAATGTTTGTTTCCAGATTGCTAGTGTGACGGGTAGTGGTCTATAGTGTATTGGTCACTGCTGAATATGCAGCCAGTAATGTACAAAGAGGAATGTAGATAAGTAACACAGATCATTGTCTGTGTGGGTTAATTATTTGCCGATCTGTTAGTAATGCCTCAGGGCTCCTAGTTCATTTGCCAGCTAAAATTTTATAGGTAAAAGGTTAAAAATGCATATCATAATTTAAGGTTGTGTAACTTGATAAAAAGATAATTTAAATAATTTAGAAAAAGTTAAAAAGATACACCAGTCATGGTAACTGTGATTCTGAGTCTGAGTGTGGTTTAGTTTACAACTGTGGTCCTGAAATTGACTGTGTTTTGTTTGCATTCTTTAAAATGTAACTCAATGCAAACAGTGAAGACGAGAGCTGCGTGTGTTGGTCTCTTCGTCTTTCTCCTGATACTATTCCCCCTGTTTAAGGGCACAACATTTGGAGGCACCGCTGGGATGTTTGGCTTGAGGACCTTCCCTGAGCTGTAAGTGGAATCCTCTTGCTGATCATCCCTCCAAACAACCCAGGCATCACAGAAAGGAGCCCGGCAAGGCGGTCAAGGTGGTCTTCAGACAACATTGGCAACTTGTATCCTGTAGTGAGCAAAGTGACCGCTAGGGTGCAGCAGAAAGCCAATTAAGACAGATAAACCCTTACTGTACTGCTTATGCCAACTCCTCTGATAAAATGGAGTCCGAATTGGAGAAGCTGCAGCTGGAGATTAAAGGAGCATTATATAAAGTAACTGTAGAACAACTGATCAAAGTAGGCAACGCACTTCAGATTTCAGGACCAGGAAAGGAACATGTGACTGGTAAAACCCGCAGTCAATGAATTTTACACGTCATAAAGTATCTTGAATGGGACAAACAAACCTAAGTGAACATGAGAATCTAAATCAAAATGGCAAACAGGAAAACCTCCAGAAAGAGCTAGAGGCACTAAGGCAAAGAGAATGCAATGCATGACCTAATGAACACAAGCATGAATGCCCCTGCAAGTTCCAGCACTCCAGCAAAGACTATGCCCCCAGGCCCACCAATAGCTCTATGTGGCGCAAAGATTTTAAGATATCAGGCTGGATAGGTGAGCCAGGGCAAAAAAATTGAAAGAAAATTGAAAGTGGGCTTAGCAAAGGCTACCAAGAGTCAGAGATCACTGATGCTGTAATCCGTGCCATCACAGCAGGCTTGCAGTTGCGCAGCTACCTCAAAGGGAAAGAGAAACTTACGCTGCCTGCCCTTCGCAGGATTCTCAGGTCTCATTACCAGGAGAGAGGTGCCACAGAGTTATATAAACAACTCACCTCTGAGGTTCATAGCAGTAAAGAGACCCCCCAAAATTTCCTGATAAGAGCAATGGACCTGAAACAGAAAATCCTGTTTGCTTCACAAGAAGCTGAGTCAAGCTTAAAATATGACCCAGCACTAGTGCAGGAGTACCGACCAGCATTCAGCCCTGGACGGATGAGGGAAACAGCTCAGTTTCAACAAAGGTCTGCACCACAGCGATATTACCCAGTACCACGCCCCCACCCTAGGTGTTTTTCTTGTATTCAAGCAGGTGAAGAGTACTGTCAGCATTGCTTTAGGTGTGGAAGCAGTAAACATTTCAGAGCAGGTTGGAAAGCACAAAGACAAGTAGAACCCGCTAGGTAGCATCCTTTAAACTGAGAGGGGTTGCTTCCACGGATCATGAAGCAACCAGCAAAATAGATAAGTCCCAATTTTGTGCAAGTTGTGAAGAAGAGAAAGACTGAGGAACTAAAGCGTTCAGTTTGTAAAACCACACTCTACTGCACAAAAGAATGGCAGTTTCTACAACTGCTTAAAGCACCTGTAGAAACTGAAACCCTGCAAAACAAAAAGAGCAAGTGTCAAACAAAACGAAACAGCAGAGGAGTTCCATCAAACACACCCATTGAGTGGAATGACGTGCATCAGTCAACCTCGGAACAGTTGATAGACCGTCTAATTCAGCCTCCTGTTCTAGGCTTCCCAGAGTTTTCACAGCCATTTATTCTCCACACTGATGCTTCCAGCCAGGGACTAGGTGCAGTATTGTACCAAAGGCAGAATGGAAAGCTTTGTGTGATTGCTTATGGATCTCGTACTTTAACTGCAGCAGAGAAAAACTACCATCTGCATTCGGGCAAGCTAGAGTTCCTAGCCCTCAAATGGGCGAACACAGAGACATTTCGCGATTACCTATACTATGCACCATTCTTCACAGTCTACAGTGACAAAAACCCACTTACCTATGTACTGTCCACTGCCAAATTGAATGTAACAGGGTGCCGATGGGTAGGAGAATGGGCAGATTTCCATTTCACAATCAAATACCGCCCTGGCAAGGAAAATGTTGACACAGGCTGCCTGTCCAGAATGCCTTTAGACATGGAAACAATCATGAACGTGCTCAGAGGAAATGTCATATGATGTGATTGGAGTACACAAGCAGTGGAAAATCAGGATGAATCCAGTGTGTCATGATCCATGACCATGGGTGTCTCAGTCAAATGTGCGGCAATAGCTACAGACACATCCCTCATCCCACTAACAGGACAAATTAAAAATGACCAAAGGGATGATGCCATTGTTGGACCAGTGAGTCAGTACAAACTGGCAGGAAAAAGGCCATCAGGTCCAGAACTAAAACAGCTCAGTTCACAGATCACGTCTCCTTAGAGAATGGGACAAACTGCAGATTGAGAGTGGAGTGTTTTACAGAATAACTGCAAGCAGAAAACACAAAATGACAGTATTAAAGGAACTTCACTATGAAATGGGCCATCAAGGTGTAGATAGGACTACATCATTGATACAGGACCGGTTTTACTGGCCTTATATGCAAGAAGAGATTGAGGAATATGTCATGAGAAAATGTGTTTGCCTTAAACACAAAAAGCTGTGCCGTGAGGCAAGAGCACCACTCACTAACATTGTTACCACTCAACTGTTTGAGCTTGTCTCTGTCGATTTCTTGCACCTTGACAAATGTTAGGGTGGTTATGAATATATTCTAGTAATCATTGACCCTTTTACTCATTTTGCCCAGGCTACACCACGACTTCCAAATCAGGCAAAACAGCCTCATACAAAATCTTTTAATACTACTATTCCCCCTGTTTAAGGGCACAACACTAGGGACAGAAATGGGGAATTATGTTCAAAATAAATAGCAGTAGATGTCCTGTTGTATAATTCCCTGCTGTGTTGACATGTAAACATAAACCCAACTACTGTGATTAGGCCATCAAGGCCTGTAGAACAGTAATCCTTGAAAACATCTGGCCACGTGTGCTGTGTTTTATATAGTGCACACATACATGTTCACAAGTATACAGGCATGCATATATGGACAGACATGCATGCAGGCACATGCACACACACACACACACACACACACACACATAAATGTAGATGATCATATAAATTCTTCTTCCAGGCAGATCAAACACTGATCCACATGCATGCACAGTGTGCAGATTAAGGCTATTCCTTGCTGTAGGGGCTTAGTTGACATCTCTGTCTAAGCTCTGCATTCTTCACCTCCCTCTATTCTCTTCACCTCCTTTTATCAACATGTCCAGCACCATAAAAAGCAATGATCAGCAGATGTGGCATGTATCTGACCCATGTCCTGCAGGCAGCCATAAGAAAATAATTCAGAACAGCGTTTCATCTTGTCCCCATTTGCTCTCCGAAATGGATCCTGATTAAATTAGCACCACTATTAATCATCTTCGTCTTCTTATTGTAGACAACATGCTCAGTAATTACTAAATAATTCTAAATATATTAATAAAACTAAGGGGTTTTATCACAGGTTTAAATAGTTTTGCATAGAAAGTATAGGCTTCACTCTAAGTCTGCATATGTGTATAGATTTTTTTTTAGTTTTTACAGATGACTTATTTTCCATTGTTGGTGCATGTATTTTAAACTGGGACACTGTATGGTCATGATATTCCAAAATGACTACAAAACAATACAACACATACAGTGAACAAACTCAATTATCTTGATTTGTTTCAGAATCCTATTGACAGACTTCTATACTATAAAGCATTTGAATGTATTGAGAAGCCATTTATAATAACTGCACTACAGTATTTGGGCTTTGAAGTTAACTTTTTTAGTGCTCTTGTACCAGAGGGAACAAATATTTTCTTGAAGATGGCCTTTCTGCACCTGAATAACACTTATCTACAGCTTAAGGGAAGGTGTGAAATGTTGAAAGTGTGTGTGTTCTGGACCATGATGTGTGCCTTGCGAGTCAGAGCTGGGCGGCGAATCGGCTGTATAAGTTGGGAATGGGAACATCAATTAGTTTCCTGGGTCCATGAATGATCTTAGTCTGTCTGTGTGTGTTGTCTTTGTGCAACATGCATGAGTGCTCACATGCATGCAAGAGGTTTCACAGACTAGTCAGCTTGTTAACGACGACTGTAATGTTGCAAACTGGCAGGAATCAACAATGACTTCTAATACTGGTAGTGTTAGTGAACATCATGTCTGTTATGTAAGAATCTGGTACTTAAAGGGTTAGAGCTCAGGGCTGGTCCATATTACATGAAGGGTAGGGGTGGGAGAGAGGAAGAGAAAGGCGATGAAGGCACTGCGTTTGAGAAGAGAGAGTATGACAAGCGGGCAGGGTTGAGAGAGAAACACAGAGCTACATGGGCCAATGAGGGAGAGACACATGGAGAGAGAGATGAGAGGTTAGGAGTCACTAGTTGGAAAGATAATCAGAGACAGGCCACTGATTCAGAGCTTGGTGCACAGCTGGTGTGACGGGTGAAGAGGCTGCAGGCGAACACTGAGTGGACGGACAGTGACAATGTGCAACAAGTGTGGGATTTAATATACTGGAGAATATCGTCAACTTAATAACCCAAGTATCAAAGAGGAAAGATTTGGAGACTACGGGTGGAAGGTTTTGAACTGCTGACCAGAGAGGATGTTGCTTCTAAAGTAGATTTGGAGATAACTAATGTGTGAACGAGTGTGGACGTCATCTAGCATCTAACACTACTGGACAAAGAAGTGAAACTGTTATTTTTTCATGTTCTACATTTTTTCTTCTGAATAACATTAACAACTTGGTAGCATTTGGCATCATACAAAAATGTCTAATTTTGTACAGATCACCTTTTTCATTCTTCCAGCTTTTTCTCCAGAAGTAAACATATGGACTTGGACTTGGATTTGACATTTCACATCTTCACAAAGTGGAGATCACCCGGTCCTTAATATTTAGTGCGTAGTACTCAATGGATGGTTTATGATCAGAAGGACCAGGGCTGCCTGCTCTTGAAGACAATCAGTAAAGTAAATCAGTAAAAAATCTTGATTAATCTAGACCTTAATGTAGCACGATCTAAAGAAGATACTGTACTTCTCCCTTGCATCTCCTGTGCAAATGATACTATGGAGGCCCAACACAAGCAAAACAAAGTGGATTACAAATTGGTAAACCCACTGCATCCTGCCAGGTTGGCAGTCCTGATGAGGTGTGTGAACCATGTGGTCCACTGAGAGCATGGAGCCAGAGAAAGCACACACCCAGAGCAGCTTCTTCAACAAGGTGGATGTGCCAGACCATGCTCACTACATTGTCGCCATATTCGTCTTTGTCATCGGGGCACTGGGGATCACTGGCAACGCGCTGGTTATGTTCGCCTTCTATAGGTGGGTTAGTGTGAGTGGTTTGTTTTTTCACATTTTTACTTTGAGTCATTGTGTGTGTCTGTTCTTCTCATTTAGTTTTAGTTTTAACTGAGTTTCATTGAACTGTATTAGCTCTTACCATTTTTAATGTGGGTCTCTCTTTTAATTAGAGCCCTAAGGAGATGTTGTAATCACTCAGAGATGTTATGATCTCACAGAGAGCTAGACAGATGGAGAGGCAGACAGAAAAACTGAGTTGTGTGTGTGTGTGTGTGTGTGTGTGTGTGAGTGGGTGTGTGGTACTATACCTGTACCAAAATACTATGTGTGCAGGTCTGTGTTCTTGTTGTGAACACATTGATTGCTAGAAATGTATTTATATTTCTGATTTAGTACATTTAAATCAAATTTGAGAGGGTTTTGCTGTCTTTAATTTACTGCAGATTGAGGGTCAGTATTTGCAGTTGGGATATTCACACAGTCCATTTAGAGTCACATGCAACAGGTGATGTCAAAGATAAAGGACAATCTTTTATAATACTGTATGTCATTCTGCAAGATGAGTGACTTAAATTGTAACTTTGTTTGAGAAGTCAAGGAAGGGGTATGCATGTTACGTGTTGTGTCATTTGGACTACCTCTTATTGTGCTACTGATGTTAACTGTTTCACAGAAATTGGGTCAAAGACAGAAAGTCTGTGTGTGTATGTGTGCGTGTTCTGGGGATTGTCAGCTTTTATATTCCATCTGTCCGTCACTGTAGAAAGATTAGATGGGTTCTCCGATGCATCATGCAGATAATTTGTGTTTACTGAATCAGAAATGCACATTATTGGTTCCAAGAAAATTCATTCACACTCAAAAACACACACACACACACACACACACACATGCACGAAGCGAGAGAGAGAGAGCAAGAGAGCAAAAGCGAGAGGGAGATCTCATTGTCTTTCAAGTGAGATGTCACCCGATATGATGGTTTTCTAGGAATTAAGTGAACGTTGTAGTACGCACATGCATGCACAGATGCATGGTCATACACACACACACACACACACACACACACACACACACACATACAGTGGGTACACCAGCAGCAATACAACAACAGACAAATACAAATGTTCAAAAAGCTGACAGAAAGGTATTCACAGGCATAAGAAACCTGATGTTTGGTATTCAATCAGGGAGCAGCCACTTTTAATTCAGGAGACACAAACAGAGTTTAATCAATAAAGAGCTGTGGAGGCAGACAGCAGGTCAATACACTGCTTAATCAGGCGGGTATGAATGCAGGTTCACACAGAGTTGGCCAGCTCAACAAAGAGCTTACTGTATATCTGATTAATGCTGACAATTTAACGGTGCTATGTAAAGTGAGTTATGCATGCATGCAAGCAACTGAGAGATACAAGTGTAACTAAACTCATATGACCTTATATAAAATCATGATATATTAGGTATTTGTTAAATTATAAAACTCTAGTTAGTTGTGCTGAACATACAGTATCGGTGCAGCTTGCATGTCATGCATGACAATGGTCCATAATCAGTCCTGATGAGAATTTTAAAAACACTTGACATTTGGTTCAACACACAACCAAAGCAGAAACTAACTGATGGCTGAGTAGTTCCTGTTCAACATCATAACCAAAATCTATAACAAAATACAAACAAGCCTCAGAACAGGCTTATTATTAACAATGTTTTTTTTTACAGTATGTGGCTGGCTACATAATATGTCAATCCAAATGTCACATTACCAACTGACTCCTCATCTACCCCTCATTAATTAAAACAAAATATATTATTACAACTTAACTTTCTCTGAAAAAACAAAAAAGACAAAAAAAACAAAAGCTTGGGTGTTGACTAATCAAACCAAGTGAAGGGCAAAAAAAACTGTATATTGTTCACACTGACTGTAAAACTTCCCCTCCTCTCCGTGTGTGTGTGTGTAGTAACAAGAAGCTTCGTAACCTGCCTAACTACTTCATAATGAACCTGGCGGTCAGTGACTTCCTCATGGCTTTCACACAGTCTCCCATCTTCTTCATCAACTGTCTCTACAAAGAATGGGTGTTTGGAGAGATGGGTAATTGTCTTATTTGTTTTCTAATACAATACACTCAAAGACAGAGCCTATATCTTTAAATCATACTTTCAATCCAAAACCCATTAGATACTATAGTATTCTGCTGTTGTTGTTGTTGCTGCTGCTGTTGAGTCATTTATATGTTTGCATGTGTTCCTCCTTTGTAGGCTGTAAGCTGTATGCGTTCTGTGGTGCCTTGTTTGGCATCACCTCCATGATAAACCTACTGGCCATCTCTATTAACCGCTACCTGGTTATCACCAAGCCTCTGCAGGCCATTCACTGGACCTCCAAACGGAGAACCACTCTGGCCATCCTCATGGTCTGGCTTTACTCTTTGGCTTGGAGTCTGGCTCCTCTATTGGGCTGGAGTGAGTTTCTTATCATCCTCCTTCACTTGACACAGAACTGAAGCTCGTACAGTCTTATGTCAAACAACATGCAGAACCATTGATGTTTTCACCTGATATCTTACTTCCTGTGATTTAAAAAAAATAATCTTTATGTTCTTTTGCCCTTTTAGGTTCCTATATCCCAGAGGGCCTGATGACATCTTGTACTTGGGATTATGTCACATACACATTGGCCAATAGGAGCTACACAATGATGCTGTGCTGTTTCGTTTTCTTCATTCCACTAGGAATCATCTTTTACTGCTATCTCTTCATGTTTCTGGCTATACAGAAGACTAGCAGGTACTGTAACTGAGCATGTATATGTCAAATATTTTGTGCTTGTTATAGCAAATATTTTTTGCTGTGTTTCTTAACACTCTATTTGAAAACTTTTTTTGTTATTTACTGTCTGTTCTCCCAGAGTGGACTACCCCTATATAAAATATTTGTTTTTAACAACAAGTCCTCCAAAAATGCACACAACAAACTATGTCTAATAAAACTGTGCTATACATCCCAGGAAATGTCGATTGTCTGCCTGTCTTAGGGCAGTACTGTTTCAGACAAAAGTGATCTTCTCATGAAGAAATGCATGAGTACAATTCTCACACAAACACACACACACAAATATGCCTTTATCCTTACAAACCCCCTATTACTGTCACAACTGTAGGAATGGTATACCTGTGTGAATATTATGGCCTTTTTTTGTTTAAATCATGTCTTTATTGGGAAGAGATTGGTTTAATTAAACAAAAAAAAAACATTAACTAAACTGTCCAGTATCACATCACTCTTTAACTGTCCCCTCCGTCCTGCTCCAACTACAGGGAAGTGGAACGTCTGGGGACTCAGGTGAGGAAATCCACCCTGATCCAGCAGAAGTCCATCAGGAGCGAGTGGAAGTTGGCAAAGATCGCCTTTGTCGTTATTGTAGTTTATGTCCTCTCCTGGTCACCATACGCCTGTGTCACACTGATTTCCTGGGCTGGGTAAGACTTATTTCATTAACTTACTCAGAGTAGGATGCCATATAAGTTTTTTTAAATAAGCACAATGGTTTCTTTTATACTAATAGATGTCTATATAATTATAAGATGATTATAAGTTTTCTTCAAAAATGCATTGTCAATAAGAAGCAAACAGTTTGAAAGAATTACCTTACAGCTGACTGATTTTCATGTTTTATATTTTATAAATATATAGAGATGTTTGCTTCATTGTATTCAGTTGCATCATCTTGCACTGCAGCATTGCAGCACTGCATACATTACAACAGGGCTAAATCTAACCATATTTCTATCTGTCTGCTTCTTAAAAAATGTATCTAGATGCATCAAATAATTCATAGAGGAAACCCACATTCAGCACATATACAGTAGCATGGCAGTAATACTAAAGTTCAAGGTGAATGCCATGCTACACTCTGATTTTGTGCTGGCAATTTGGATAACCCCCTCAAAATGTGTCATTATATAATGTGTGAACTAGAGTCCAAGTACACCTGGATGAGTGACACACAACAGACGGTGATGTTGCTCATATGTCCTCTGCTAATCCACCCTATCACAACATTCACTAAACCACATGTCTCTTCTGGGACATACAGTAGGATGGAACGTAGTTATGTAACTTTGAAATGATCTTTTCTCTGCTCGTTCACAGGGGAAAGGAAGCCTTGCACACACACTCACACACACACACATGCACACACATGATCAGATGGACTTAACCACCCATCTGTGGCAGCTGGCACATTTTGGCTAATCCCTGACCCAGCGTGCTCCTTCCTTATGTTACAAAATATAGTAAAAGATAAAGGGAACTTAGAGTTGTGGTGGGCATGTTGTGCTGTCACGCTAAAAACAAAAGACTACAAGATGGACATGAGGAAAGTTTTGATTCTGTTCTGTCTCATCCAGGCATGCCAACATCCTGTCGCCATACTCTAAGGCTGTCCCTGCAATCATCGCAAAAGCCTCCGCTATCTACAATCCTTTCATCTATGCGATCATACACAACAAATACAGGTAAATGATGAATCTGTGTCATTGTATTTTTGTATTAACTTCCCTCTCTATTGTCTTGTATTATATCTTGTATTGGAAGTCATAGTTCATCCTATCCAACTTTAAAATTAAAAAAAAATTTGAATAAACTGTTAACAACTTTCACAACAATGCAGTTAAAATACTTAAAAAAAAATAAACAGAGCCTATGTGTGTTTTTTCTGTTGTTCTGTACCTCGTTAGGATGACTCTGGCAGAGAAGTTTCCCTGCCTGTCGTTTCTGTCTCCCACTCCTCGAAAGGAAGGCACCTCCTCCTCCATCAGTGAATCCTCTTTCAGGGACTCAGTCATTAGCAGACAGTCCACAGCATCAAGGACTCGCTTTTTTAAAACTTCCTCCATCTCCACTGGCATGGTAATTTTTGTTCACCTTGTTGTTCTATAAGATGGCTAGTATTGGCTACCACTGATCTAAAGGAAATATGAGAGTTGTCTTAAGCCTCTTTTAGTCTGAATGCTTTTGGGAGACTTTTACAGCCTCTTAACAACAATCTGTTAAGAAACATACATACTTGTTGTCTGTCTTTTTTCTCAATTAACTACTTTGCTTAAATGAATATATAACTGATCTTTATTCAAATATTTGGTAACATTCATTCCTATATATTTCTTTTTGATTTCTTTTTCTTCTTCTTCTTCAAATTTTGCGTTTGGTCAAAATGGTTGACTTGAAAGTGAAATGACCCAACATTACATTAATGTACATTGCTTACAAGTTATCATTTATACCATGCTTATACGAACACTTTTTAGTTGAATCAATCAAAGGAAGTTAAATGACATGCTTATCTGAGGTGAGTTCATGAATAATTTCCTTTAGGTTTAGTTCAGTTCAGCTCACATTAGTTCTGTTGTGTCCTGCAGGTATTAAGAGATGTAGAGATGGAGCCTTTGGGAGGGAAGTCAGGTGAGTCCTTCAGAAGCATGTCGTCATACAGAGGCAGAGGCAGGTCCTATAAGAAACAATTAGAGCGGAAGACCACCAAGACCCACACAGCAGACAAGGTGAGAAAACACAACATAAAAACATGTGAAATCAGCTCATTTTGGGTTATTGAGGACATTTTTTCCCATGTGTGCTTTGAGGTGTTTGGATCATGATAATTTTATTTGCTTTCATGCAATCATGCATTCATGTTTTGCAAATGATTTTCTTCTTGTGTATTTGTGTTTGTATTTATTTATTTTTTTACATTGCCAGCATCCATCTACCATGTGTGAATCATCGAGCACCTGTGAGCATGAACTGGTTTCCAGCTCTCTCAGCATCGCCACTCTGCCCCTACTACTTCTTACCAGGAGGCGCAGCCAGAGTCTGACCAATGAGATTTCAGATGCAAGGGAGGAGAAAGGCAGTATCAGTGATAGGCTGAGTAGCCACAAGAGTGACTCTTTCGATTCCCTGAGTTTTGGAAAAATCTTGTCCACTGATCCCAGGTCGCCTCAGGGTGTTCCACGCATAATTGTCATCAGTCCCACATCAGAAAGCAGCCTCATCAACCACAACAGTGTCTGCTTGGAAGAGAGTGTTGAGGCAATGGAGAATAATGTTTTTGTCAGCCTAAACTTCTCATCAGAAGTCTTCGAGGCAGTGGAGCTACTCTCTTGACCAGCTGGACTTGGGTGGACAATAATTACCCTTGTACTCTTTTCCACAGAAGCTAAATTATTTATTATGATTTCAGGCCACACCACTGTAGCTTAGATAACTGGAGGGCAGAAGAAAAGTTGGTATGGCAAATGAAACAATATGACCTGGTTCTGGTATGCAGCGTGCAGTGTTTGTCAGACTTTGGCAGGGACAGGGACGCCCTGAGGGCCAGCATAGGTTGCAGCATATTTTTGTTAGATCCCTCAAAAATGACAAGTGTAACAACATATTTTCATAAGCTTGACAGACCCAGATTCTTAGTTTAGCTATTCAGCCTAAAGTCCCTGAAACTGTGATGTAAAGTTTTGAGCTTAAAGATTTATATTTCAGTTAATTTAGGCCCACATCATGGATCCTATGCTGGAGAGTGAAAAGAGGACATTTGCATCTGAAATTAGAGACGTTTAGTAAGGGTTAATGCTCATCTACCTTCACATTAAAACTAGACAAAGTGTGTGAAAATCAAGAACAATGGTTGTATACCCACCTTAATGGGAAAAGGAGCAAAAATGACCAAACGAAGCAAGGTTTTTGTTCAGTTTGAGTCCTAATATCACAAAGAAATGGCTGTAACAACTTTAGGTTGTGAGGATGTACTTAAAGTATATAAAGTATATATATTGTTGTCTTGTGGTAGTAGTTCCTTTAGGCAGTGTGCACCTCTCCATCTTCATTTGCAGGGAGACAGTGATGTGATGAAAAAGTGAGGCTGTTGATACTGATGAAAAAAAGACTGAGGCAGGGTCAAATGTGTCTCATAAAACAATGAACTTTTTAAATTTTCTTTGTGGTGACTTCTACTATGTCGTACTCATTTATGTGGATACTGTGCTTTGTAACAAATGCTTCACTGTTCCCTTAAACTATTCCTATTCTTATAAAAACGACTTAACTGTACTGTTTTTGTTACTTGTGATTGCTACAGTGTTGTGATCTGAGTGAGTGCATGCTTCAAAATCCCATTATAGGAAGGGAGCACCAGTAAAGTAGATTTACAGTATAAACACATATGACCTGAAGACTGTGCTCAATTTTTAATAATTATTCTTTTTTTGGATGGTTCATTTATTTCACTTTTAAAAAATCCATCCTTTCTTTTTAGACAGACAACAGAATTGTTCCAGTCAGTGAATGAACTCCTCTTGTTCCTAACTGGCTAATTACTGTAATCCTGTCAGTAAGACTAATTTGCAGCATACAGGAGGAATTACTGCAAGTACAAAATTAGCTCTCTTGCAAAAGGGCCAATGTGGCATCCTGACTTGATTCACATTTATGATCAACCTTTGGTGTAATGTCTGTATCATCTGCATTTTAACATTTGATACTCGTGCATCTGTTGGTTTTATAACTACAAATATTATGGGGAAATAATGGTAGGAGCACTTTTTCATGTTGGTTCATGTGCTGATTAAATATTCTAAATCCACCTTTTGGCACATTTTCATCAATCTGAGAAGAGCACACGTGATTATACTGATATTTTACTGACTGCATTCAATGAAAAACACTTGAGCACATTTGATGCCAACATTTATTAAATTCTTTATTTCTTCAATATCTGCACATGCATGGCAACTACAGTATAGTTAAAGAAAGAGATTCTGGCTATGGCAAATAAACTATGGTTAAGGTATGGCTAGTCCACATCACACAATTCAGTGACAGTCTGACAGTCCCACAACTGACAATAAACATCTGTGTACAAGAAGATATTTGACTTATTTTTATTTATTTACATTATTAATAACATGTAGTAATTTGGCGTGCTATATATACTTTTAGTATGAAGTATGAAGGGAGGCTGAAGTTGAATGTACATTGAACTGTCATTAGTAAATGACAGCTGGTGCAGCTAACATGCCACTGGGCTGTAACTGCCATATGGACAAGCAGAGAAGAGTAAAAACCTCCTCCCATGGCTCACTGAAGGTCACTTGGATAATTATTTTTATATTATACCATGTTAAGTGCTGTATGTAATTTTTGTTTATATTATTACTTTCAAATTATGTTAAATTAAACACTTAAGAGAGAAAGGCAACATGGGGGCGGGGGGTGGGGGGGTACTGTTAGGGCTACAGTGTGACCTTTTGGATTGACCTTTTTTAGATTACATGTCACCAGCAGACTGAGGCTGCATCATGTGACTTCCCATTAAGAAAATAATGGGGGTATAATAATTCTGAGCATAAATGTCCAGGGTGCCACATGTTCATCTGTCACTTTCTTCCACATTAGTTTGACAGCTAACACAAAAGAGGGACCACCTTCCAGCGCTCACTATATAAAAATACACTTTTGAGCAGATCGTTGAGGTCTCTGAGCTTTTGGAGTGAACCAGTAAAAATGTTTCTCTTCTACAGAGCCTTGTTTCAGGAAACAAATTCCCATATGTAAACTACTTTAGCATTCTTTCCATACTGTCATTGCCAATACTATCAATATCCATCAATAGGGCCCTTCCCTTTTTCTTAAGGGAGTTTATGAACACATTGCAGACCTGTAGTGAAAAATCACAGTAGACTTCACTTAAATCAATATGATAATGCTGGTTGAGATAAGTCCTCTTTTGTTCACCTGGTCTGGATCATCTCCACATCCTCTACAGAGCACAGTATATTTGTTTCTCTCTACTCCTATGGACTGATCATGATCATGAAGATGATTTTTTATTTACCCACAATAACTGTTTTTTTTTTGTGTGTGTGTGAGTGTTTCCATATTGTGGGCTGATTACATGATGTGTTTTTCATGCCACACTGATGTTTGTATGATACATTTTTATCTCAAGATGCTGTTTTCTTGCGGTTTCATGTACTGCTTTTCTTTGCTTTTGTGCTACTGTGATAATGCCATATAATGTGCTATGCAGGTACAATAAAGTGTATAAATTCATTTTCAGTGGCCAGGTGAAGAGAGCCACTGTGCATGAACCTGTGAATAAACCTGCATAGATCTTCAGTCTGCTTTGCTGCAAAAAAATAGATTCTACAAAGTAGGATCTACAAATGTGCATATTGACAAACTATGACAAAATATACTAATAGTTGTATTTTTGTGAGGAAGTGATAACTAGTAGGATTTACCACCACATACCTCATCCATTAAATTCAGAGATTAAATCTTGTCAGTTTTTGACAGCTAACTGACTTTATTCTCTAGCCTCTAGCTACACTGACATCACATGAGCATGTGTGTAAGTGGGTGTGTTCCCTCAAGATGCCTCATGAAATCACTGGTCTCAGCAGAGGTCCAGGTCTCTGATATTGTGCATGTTGGCCATCTGAAGGAGCCTTTATTAATGTTATCAATTACACCTGTGCTGCTCAAAATGTCTGCCATGAAAAAATCCTGTTGTTATTAGGGAGAAAACACTTGCTCAAGACCACTAAGTTCAGATGATTCCTGGTACAACATACTGCACCATACTATATTTACAATGAATGAGCAGAATGAATTGAGGAATATGGTTGTTTATATATAATGACCGTAAATAGCCACTAGAGGGATGTAGTGAATCATTTTTCTGAAGGCCATGAATTGCCCCAATGAGGAAGATGTGCAGCTTCTTTCTTTCTTTCTTTCTTTCTTTCTTTCAGTAACATTTCCAACAGTGGAGTCATTTTGGAAAGGAAAGTAAAAGAAAAGAGCAACATGTTACACAAACTCGTGCAGTAAAAAAAAATTAGATGCACCTGTCTGTCACGATCTGGACTTCCGTTCCTGTTTTATTTTGAAGTTTTGGTTTTTCTCGGTTCTGGTGTGTTTCTGCCCT